>CAUOFW020002369.1:771559-813053 GCA_963454935.2 Ilex paraguariensis
CCCCCCCCCCCCCACCACTACCGCCATTCTAGACCCATTAATTCTCATGTCCCCAACGAATTTTTAGAAAACAAGACACAATTCAATACGGAAGATCTATAGAGAAATTCACAATCAGAATTCAATTGAGCATTATCCAATTCATACCTAATTCTTCATCAATTCAAAACCTTTATTGCCACCACAACAGCTGTCAATCTTCTCCACACCCTCTCCAACAAAGAATACATCACTCTTGTGCGTCTCTCTCTGTGTGTATGTTGTGTTTGTGTTAGAGTTTAGATGTGTTGGGTTTGAGAAGTGGAGATGTAGTAATGATGTGGGTGTGTATTTGTGATTTTTTTGTTGTGTTTGTGCTAGGATTCAGATGTGTTAGGTTTAGGAGTAGAGAGAGAGAGAGAGAATGATTTCTACGTTTTTGAGGGAGAGAGAATGATACAGCTTGTGTGAGGGAGAGAGGAGAAAAAAAGAAAAGAAGAAGAAAGTTGGTGATTGAGTTCATGTTTAATGTATACAAATAATAGATAATTGTGTTTGGATGCATAAATAATAGTAAAATATCAAAAATATCCCTCAAAAGTCCCATGTACAAGGCACATTATATTTTTTGTCTATTATTTGGACGGCTATTAGGAGTAAGGACCAAAGTGAGTTGATGTGTTCACATGAAGGACAAAATTGATGAAATTAAAACTTTAAGGATGAAAGTGTAACAAGTGACAAACCTTAAGGACTATTGGTACAATTTATTCTTTTTCAATTCCAAACAAAATCAAACACAATCCACAAGTCTGTGCTCCACGTGACGTGTTTAAAAAAAGAAATTAAAATTAGACTTGGAATACAAGTTAAGCATGACAGTAATATATTTTTTATTTTTGTATATAATTATTCATATGTTACTCAAAATACTCAGAGAATGCTGTAATCAATTTCAGTAAACGCATGTTTACTAGCGTAGTGCATCGACAAAGTTACGTGTTTATTTCTATTTTTCCTTTCTTCTTTCTAATAGGGGGTGTATCACAAATTGAATAAAACTATACCATTACTCAAGCTTGACTTATATTTTTTAACAAGCTTTTAAATGAAACTTATGTTTCACGTGTTAGTATGAGAACTTTGAATTTTTTTTTGAGTTAGGCATTATTATAAAGAAGGGGGAATGGGGATGTCGAAGTTCTAACTCGTGATCTTAAGGTCAAATAATGTAAACATAATTTTTAAAATTTTATCAGATCAATTAAATCTTGAGAACTTGAGTTGAATAACTCAATTTTTAAAATTTTATGGCTTATTTGGTAACGTTTACGGTTTTTAATTTTCTAAAAAATGAAAAACAGAATCAAAAAATGAAAAACGTATTTTTCTCATTTTTGAAAATCGCCCCCTCATTTACAAAACGATGACAGGAAAAAAAAAATTAAAAACGGTTATCAAATGAATTTTTTTTCTTATTTTCTCTAAATATCAAAATAAAAACAAAAAACGAACAACGAAAAACATAAACGTTATCAAACGAGATCTCAGCAAATCAGTTGAATTCGACCAACACTCTCATTCCAAATAAGTTGGCTAATTTTATGTTCCTACTTGTTCACAATTTTTCGAAATATGAATCACAATGATTTAAATTACTTTTTCTAATTAGTATGCCTTTAAAGGGATAAGGGATGCTAACCCTATTGTTTTGAGATCTTTGAATTACTAAATAACAAGTCCAACCAGTTGAATAACTCAAGTTACGATGACTAATCGCTGAATTTGAGGGAATAGTCAGAACAAGTCTAAACGTCCTATAAAAAAAAATAAAAAAAAGGGAAGATAATTTTAGAGTTATTTTTTTTACCTGCATAATTAATNGAGATCTTTGAATTACTAAATAACAAGTCCAACAAGTTGAATAACTCAAGTTACGGTGACTAATCGCTGAATTTGAGGGAATAGTCAGCACAAGTCTAAACGCCCTATAAAAAAAAATAAAAAAAAGGGAAGATAATTTTAGAGTTATTTTTTTTACCTGCATAATTAATTGCAGTCAATTACTATTTACTCCCATTATCATTAAGATAAATTTATTTTAATCTCTTTTCATTATTTTTATTTGTATATCGAGTTTTGCTAAACGAGGTAGGTAACGCACAAATGCCCATCATCCACCCCGTCAGGTTAGCAATTCCCTGGAAAGCGCTTCAAATTTATTTAAAAAAAACCCGCCAATATAAATATCCAAAACTTGAAATTCCCACTATCATCTGGCGACAGAGAGAGAGAGAGGGAGAGCGAGCGAGCGAGCAAGAGAGAGATGGCGAAGAGATCACGCAAGGAGTCTTCAGCAGCGGACCTTCTGGTCTCTCCTTTGCCTAAAACGAGCCCTAGCAAATCTCCCAGCGAATCTCCGGTGGAATTCGAATTCAAGCTCAACGCATTCAACACTACCACATCATCTTCGAAGAAGAACTTCAATCGTAAGAACTGTGGAGCATCGACTCCTGTGCCAATGCAACCTACCGGATCGCCACCGTCGCTGAAAAACCTAAGCACAATCTCGGATCTGAAGAACTTGGCTGTTTCGAAGATGGAGTCCATCAAGCGCCAACTGGATCGGTCTCATTTGGAGATACTGAAGGATGTTGAGGCTTCTCAGTCTCGTCTTCACAAGCGCTTCAAGGTCTCTCTCTCTCTCTCTCTCTCTCTCTCTGTGAGTGTGTATATTAGAGATTATGTTTTACTATAGAATAATTCCTCATCAGAAATAGATATTTTGTTCAACTTTCTCTAATGTGTTTACATTTCTGTCTATCCAAATATCTCTATGTAAATGTGTGCAGATGACATAAGTCTGTTTGTGTGTATTTATAAATCATCTATATATAGAGGTTGAAATCGTGAATTTGATGTCCTTGGATGCATAATTGGACATCTATCTAGGTTCTATTGTCTGATTGTTTGTAGACACTGAAATTCCACTCTGCATCTTTTTCAATTTTATTACGCTTGTTTTAAATTTTCATATTACAAGTAATTAAATGCTCCGCTATATAATAGGTTAGACATCCCAATTGACAGNCTGGACATCTATCTAGGTTCTATTGTCTGATTGTTTGTAGACACTGAAGTTCCACTCTGCATCTTTTTCAATTTTATTACGCTTGTTTTAAATTTTTATATTACAAGTAATTAAATGCTCCGCTATATAATAGGTTAGACATCCCAATTGACAGTTTACAGTGTTGTGCTCTGATCTTTTTCTGAAGGCTGCATGAGATTTTAACAATCTGCCTCTGCATTCTGTTTTTCATATTGTAGTATATTCTTAAAACTCACAATAAAAGGTAAGTACTGAGTGTGACGTGTTCTGTGTGCCATATGCCTGTGCCTAAAATGTTCTGCCAAAGGCATGAAGTGAAGGTATATTTTGTGTATTGTGAAAGCTTACTACAGAGGTCTGTATTTATTCTGATGCTATTTTAATCAATCATATCTATTTATTCATATGGAATTTAGTTATCTTAAGTCCATCTTTGTTTTGTTTTACACTCTCACATTGGTTGAACTACAACCTGGGTTATTTAAGGTCTTATTTGAAGTGAAATCAAGCTTGAAATTTGTTTTTTTGTTTTGCGCCATGGTGACCTTCTTGATGAGTGTGTTTGTAGCACTATTCATTAGAGGTGATTCATATTTAAATGGCACAATCCACTTCCCCTGATCTACTGAGATTTTCGGTTTTGCCTAATGCTGCCCTTCCTTTGTGTTCTTAATATTCTATGATTAATGCTTGCAACATTGTCAGTTCAGAAAAGACAATCTGGACGAAGTACATCAGCTGAATTTCACTTGCTCCACTTATATGCCTAATACTACTAGAGAAATTGATTTGCCTTTGAATTATGTAAGCTGCCTCTTTATATTTAGAGTAATAAAATTGCCACCAAAACAGGCATTCCTGGGGTCAGTGTTATACCACTAAGAATATTGGCTCATGGTATTACAAAAATGTTACACGTTGCGATCTGTGGTGGTAAGTCACTAACCAAACTAAGTTAAGCCTTATGTCCCAATCATTTGGAGTCGGGTATATGAATCCTTTTTCGCCATTCATTTCGATCATGCACTATGCACTTATTGAAGTTAAATATTTTTATATCTTTTCTTATTATTTTGTTCAATTCTAATTTAGATCTACCCCTACTTCTGGTATGCGCCGGTAAGTCACTAGGTTCTCAAAATGCTGAGTTCGATTGTTGCAGTAGATTCAGGATTTGTTCAAATTTGATCAAGTTGCCAATAATGTAACGTGTTCTTCATTTTTGATTTGGTGACGTACTATTTCAGTCCTATATTTGTCGTGGCAATGTAGAGTGGAGTGAACATCTTGTGTTTTGTCATGTTGTTCTTGAAATATCGGACAATTTTGCAGTTCCACATCTTTTTTAGCGGTTGAACAGGATACTTAAGTAAGTTTTAACTACCGCTACTACCATAGAAAATATTGCTTGCTGTGAAGCATTAAGTTATTTTGGCTGTTTCTTTTGACAATATTATTTTTTGGGATAATTTCAACAGATTCAAACACAGGCATGCCAGCAAGTGATGGATGAAGCAGACAGGGAATGCAAGAAGATGGTTGACCAGATTGATGAAAGTCGGGAAGCAATGAAGGTAGTTGATCATCCAGTGTAACAAATATCAGTCCAAATTTCCTCACATCCTTTGCTACTACTACTAGTAGTTTAACATGATGATTTATTTGCAGGCTTCATATGCAGAGTTCATAGCAGCAGCACAGGCTAGTGCATCTCGCGGTAGGTTTGCTTACTGTACCATATACTATTATGGTGATAAAGGATCTGGGTGTATGCAATTTATAGTACCATGCCTGTATGTGACGCTGGAAATTTATGTGGTATGAGACTATTAGCTGCTGGATGTTACATTAGCATTGTCTAATTCAGAAACAAGCATCTATGGTATCATCATTCGTTTGTTGTTGTGTCATTCCATAGTAGTAAATTAATGGGAGAAGGAGACAATGAGATCAGACCACACAATCTCCCTAAACATAATAGGCAAAAATTAAGTATACCAACATATAAATAAGACAATTGTAACAGAGTAACATCACAGTCAAGATGATTTATGATGTTAAATATGTTTAGATTCTAAAGATACTATTGAACATCTTATTGTGACCAACAAAAGATACAAAATAACTTGTGTCGGCAAATTGATGCCCAGCATGCGATTCTTTTAAATACACTCTTTTTGTTTCTGAAAATTTCAGCGTGCAAAACATCCATCCCTAAGCTTTCACAGTCCTTCGAGAAAGCCATTGATGCTATCAAAAGCCGTTATGGGATCCCATCAACTTCAGCATAATTGCCATTGTCAAACTAACAGAAATTCCTCGGTGAGTAAGCAAATTTGAAGCTTTGTGTCATTTTTTTTTCCATTCGTAGAGCTAATATTCATCGGAATTCCTATAGAACTAGGAATGCAGTGCTTTATCTGTTAAGTCCCTGTTATGCTTAGATATGTTTAACATTTTCTCTCAGAATTTTCCTTTTTGAGGTTCACATTGGATGGCAGTTTATTGAATAACAACCTGGATATTGAGATACAAAATTCATTATTCGTTGGTAGGGTCATACAGATTTTTTGTCTTTTAAAGATGAAATCAAATCAATTAGCTCAGCTTTTTTTACATCCTTTAGCAATGGTGTGAAGTTAGAACTTGGAATAAAAGATTAGTATTTTCCCAAATGTGTCTCTTGTGGAAAAAAAAATAAAGATTTTATGGTTCATAGATTCAGTTTGGTAATTCAATATCTTGTGATATGAATGGCTTTATGAAACGAGTCAAAGCTATAAATGTATCTAAAACAAAATGTTTTGATGTTTTCAAATGGTAAAATGCCAATATGAGGTGACCTTTTTAACCCAGGCTTTGCCCATGCCTTGTGGAGCCAACCATACAGAGGAAGGAAGGCACACAGTAGGAATGGTGTCAACTACAAGAGAATGAAATTGGTTTAGTGAGGGAATATTCCAATTTGCTGGGAGTTTACCGGTGAAGAATTTGAAATCGATTCAGATAATTTATCATTCCTCTTAGGAGACATTTCAAACTTGTAGGAGGCAATCGGTTTAACAAACAGGAAAAATGTGAAAATGTAATTTAGTTCAAAATAGTTAGCACAAACCTTTGCACATGCTTTTAAGGCAATCGGTTTAACAAATTAGGTGCAAATAGCATTTTTCTTTACTAAATAGGAAAAATGTGAAAATGTATACTTTTCAGAAGAGAGATGTAAATGTTGAGGAAATGTTTCAGTCCGTATCAACTTGTTACGTTGCATGCGATTTAAACTTTGTATACATTGTAGATTCTCAGGGACGGGATCTTTTGTATTCATAGGACCGGGGACGGGGGAAGTTTGAATGGCTAGAATACATGGACCATAAAAGGAGTTTGGATATGTGTAGCACAACACAGATTTCTTAAGAATGAATGACTTCCATCGAAACTTCTAAATCGGCAGCAGAATTAATCCCTACATTTAATCCCTTGGTCTTCATCTAGGTAGATTCATATTCATTGTCCATCTGACAAGTTATATGGACTGCCTACTACTCAATGCAACACTCTTTATTTTCTTCTGGACATAGTATCGACTGTATAAAATAGACATTAAACACGACATTGAGAGGGAGAAAAAAAAAAGGCGGAACCACATTCTGCCAGTGTCAAAGACAATGAATTCCTTTGCATCGTCTATGTCTTCATTTTTCGGTAAGTAAGCATTTTCTATGTCATTTTGTTTCCTTTTAAACTAAATATTTGGCCATCGACTTAGTCAACACTTCTGTTGTCTTTTTTTTTCTTTCCGAAAGTGAGCACTTAATTATCAACTAAGGCTTGGATGCCTTGCAGTACATTTTGATAAAATTTGTTGCGAGTAATCGTGCTTTTCAGACATCAATTCCTGGGAAGACATACAGAAAAACAGTCTGGAGGGTCGTCTTCATGCAACAGGCAGCAGTGGAGGTGATGCTACATTACATATGCTTGTGCAAATTACTGTTTTCCTTCTTAGTTTTACATCAAACAAATGAATGGATTTCATACTTAGGCTTCTAAATGCCATCTCATACATTTTACAAATATGATAGTAGAGAAAAGTTTCTGCTTCAACCGAAGTACTTGTTGCACCTCCATTCATGCCAACAATATCCTTCCAACAATTACCTTGGGATTCGATGATTTTACTCTATTACCGATTGTTGGATCGAAATATTTACTGTTGCACCAAAAGTTATATAATTGTCAGTGAATGTGCAATTTCTTTTCTTTTTTTAATAAGTTTAGCAATAAGCCCACAGATCGGAGTGGTTAAATTCTCCCATCGAGTTGGGGATTTGCTGCACCCATCCAGACCAACAAAATTCGCAACATAATCCCCTAGGCTATAGGAGTTGGTGAGGCTTACCGTGTGCTCGATTGCTTCGTCACATTTACGTTCCTTATCATGCCTGTGGCTCAGCGAGTCATGGATCATGTCAGTCCAGTTTCTGAGTATGCCATGGGCCTTACCCGGAGCCCATACAGTCTTCCTGTCAGCTTCTGAGCAGGCCATGGGCCTTTCCCACATCTCATACCATCCTCATTCCATTGCCTTCCTATGGTCCTATGGGTATTCTAGTAATTTGACACCATCTTGAAACGGATAAGCTTTTCTCCCAAAATCTGAAAAGAAGGTATGTGACCACCAACCATTTGAAATACCATGTAAAAGGAAAACCAAGATTGGAGAAAATTATGGAAACCTGCTCATATCCAACTGCGCCACCATCCATACCATCGTCATCTCCATTATCCCCTACCAAACACCTCTCCCAATTCCCAATCTTCGCATCAAAACTCTACCACACTCGAACTCACATATCATACACCACACCAATCTCAGCTACTTTGAATAGTCCCAAAGGCTTTGGTCCCTCTCCGAAGAAAACCCAAAAGACCAAGAAAACAAAGAAAGGTTACGACAATAATGATGAAGAAGAAGATGAAGATCCAGAGGAAGGCGTAATACCAGAAGTAGTGACCAACAGGATGATAAGCCGGATGGGTTTATCAGTGGGTATCCCTCTGTTTGTAGGCCTCTTGTTCTTCCCATTCTTTTACTATCTCAAAGTTGGGTTGAAGATAGATGTGCCCACATGGGTGCCCGTCATAGTATCGTTCTTCTTCTTTGGGACTGCCCTACTGGGGGTCAGTTATGGGATTGTGTCCTCCAGTTGGGATCCACTGAGGGAAGGCTCACTCCTGGGCTGGAAAGAAGCTCAGAAGAATTGGCCTGTTTTCTGGCAATCTCTCCGGGGTGGACCTAGAAAAAAGTAGGACTTGCTCTTTCTCTATTTTCGCCTTTTTCTTTTTTCTTTTTTTTCACTTTTTTAGTTTTTAAATATTTTTTTACTTCTTTTTTGTGGGTAACAAAATATTTCTTCTATTTCAATTTGATTTGAGGGTAATAATTTTGACAAAGTCGATACGAAAGTTAGAGGATTAAGTTTAACTAATTGATAAAATAGGTTAATGTTAAATATAATAATATTTTTTATTTTTTTAGGTGGGGATGTTTTGGCCCCAAATTACCATCCAAACACACAGCCTACGCCCAATCCCAGGAAGCAATGATAGCCGAAGCCCAAGTTAAGGGTTATGGTCAATATCTTCATTGGGGCGAACATTTATCTTGTTTGAGAAGGCAAATGATTTCATATCTATAACAGTGTCTGGATCTCGAAAGAAGTAGGACTTGGTCTATCTCTATATTTGCCTCTACCCTTTTTTTCCCCACTTTTTTAGTTTTTATGTATTATTTTTACTTCTTTTTTGGGTAAAATTTTTTTCTTATATTTCAATACGGTTTTAAAATGACAGTTTTTGACACTGATAAGAGGATACTTGATATCAAAATTAGTGGATTTTGTTTGACTAATTCTTGATATGATTTGCTAACATGATAATAGACATTGCCAAAAATAAAATATTATGGAGGAGTTTTTTTCTTTTTCTTTTCCTTCTTTTCTTTGAGGGTATTTTTTTTTTGTTGGGGGGTTTGGCCCCACAATTACCATTCACAAAAAGCTCGCCCAATCTCAGGAAGCAGTATGGCAGAGGCCCAAGTAAAGGTTAAGCTCATTATCTTCATTGGGTTGAACATTTATCTAGTTTTGAGAGGCAAATGTTTTCATATCTATAACAGTGTCTATGTCTTGAACTGTGATCCTTTTTTGATCGGGGTGCTAGTCTATAGATGAGACTGTTGAGGGTGAGAAGCCTTCCACTTGTTCAAATGTATACTAATACTTAATGATGTATGCTAGTAACAGGCTAATTATTGCTACGAACATACAATTCGGAAGCTGGTAATAGAAATGAGTTGTAAATTCAGACGTCTTATGTTTGAATTTTGACAAACTTTTGAAATTAAGTTATTAGGAATTAATTTTTTATAAATATTTTAGTTTTAACATTGATTATTAGTCTTTGATCAAACTAGAGAGAGAGAACTAATTAAAATACANCAGCCAGCCTCGTCATGTGGTTCATAAGAAAGATTTAGATTATAGTTTAAGTAGTAATAGAAATGAGTTGTAAATTCAGACGTCTTATGTTTGAATTTTGACAAACTTTTGAAATTAAGTTATTAGGAATTAATTTTTTATAAATATTTTAGTTTTAACATTGATTATTAGTCTTTGATCAAACTAGAGAGAGAGAACTAATTAAAATACACACTAATTGACTCACACACCTTGATTGTTGAATAAAAAAAAGAGAGAGAGATTTAGACTCAACTAGAAATCTTTTGGGCATGNTTGAAATTAAGTTATTAGGAATTAATTTTTTATAAATATTTTAGTTTTAACATTGATTATTAGTCTTTGATCAAACTAGAGAGAGAGAACTAATTAAAATACACACTAATTGACTCACACACCTTGATTGTTGAATAAAAAAAAGAGAGAGAGATTTAGACTCAACTAGAAATCTTTTGGGCATGAAAGTTCGAAAATTGAGGCCGGAAGGCATATCGTAGGCCACAAAAAAGCACTTGGGGGCAAGTGAATGCTTATACTTGAATTTTGCATGTGACTACCCTAGTTGCTGCCTGTCCATTGTATTACAGTTGCTATAGTGTGCATTAAATGAGGTGCTATTGATTTTTAAAATAAATTTTATGATTTAAATTATTATATAATATNTGCCTGTCCATTGTATTACAGTTGCTATAGTGTGCATTAAATGAGGTGCTATTGATTTTTAAAATAAATTTTATGATTTAAATTATTATATAATATGATTTAAATTATTATATTTATAATGTGAAAGTTTTTATTAAGGGCATAAATAAATTCGAATCAAATCTAAACAATTCTAAATTTTTTTTTTGTATTAAAATAAATTTAATTTAATTGAGTTTTTATATAAAAATTTTATTTGAACATTTGATTTAATTAAACTTCTATAAAATAGGGTCCTAAAAAGTTGGAGGTCGAAAGCGACGGTTTCAATGATTATGCCATTGAGCTCTAGCCCTGGTGCGGTAGTAACAAGACGACTCTTGACGGATTGTTTTAAATCTTGTGTTTTTTATTTCTTTTTTTTTTTTTTTTGGTTTTTGTTTTGAATTGGATAAGATAGCCATCTAGCTGCTAGGAATGGAGTTACAATCAGCCAAAGAAGATAGCCTTGAACTCACTGAGTGGACAACTGACCCAGTTCAATGTAGGAATTCCTTAGTGTTGAGTGATAATATTCCGCACACCTCACAAAAGGATCTAAGAAATTAACTTGTGGGATGTAAGACCTGACAAGAATGTCTAATTTAAAGTAGGTCAGTTAACGGATCGGTAAATTTAAATTCGATTTTAAAAATCTGATACAAATATGATTCAATAAGCGAACAAATTTTTTTCGTGGTTCATATTTGGATTTGTTAACAACTCAAAATTCGATTTGATTCAAATAATTTAATTAATTAAATTTTAACAAATTATATCTAAATTTTAATTAAATTTCTTTAATTTTTATACAAAAATCTAAATAATAAATCAGTTAGGTTTTTGAAATTATAGAAGTATATTCCTCCCTCTAATTTCACACATTAAGCACAATTTATCTTCCCAAAATTTCACAAACCCAACATACACAACACACAATGGCATACACACACACTTTTATTATATACACACTCTAATACATACACAGTGTCATAGATTAGTGTACAGTGATTTTAGTTACANTACACACACACTTTTATTATATACACACTCTAATACATACACAGTGTCATAGATTAGTGTACAGTGATTTTAGTTACAGAGTATCGTTGGTATATAAATAATTTGAATTGAATCATAATTGGATTAGATATCGCTATATTAAAATTTGAATTATTGGTAAAAAATATTAATTCATGGACACGTAATTAAAATTGAATCAAAATCCGATTCATTGACAAANAAATTTGAATTATTGGTAAAAAATATTAATTCATGGACACGTAATTAAAATTGAATCAAAATCCGATTCATTGACAAACATAATTCAAAGTATTATTTGGTAGAAACTGTATGAGAACTTGAGAACTGTGGGGACAAGTTGCTACTTAACCAAACCATCAGTCTATGGAGTTATTGGGACCTTCAAAGCACAATGATACACAAGAGAAAGCCCACAAAGAAGAAAAGGAGGTTTGAAGGCCTACTATTGATTTCTCCATAATAACAACATAAACAACAAGTTCCAGAAGTCTACCTACGCCGTGCAGGGATAAGAAACGAGTTGGCATCCCTTGGCATATCGGTGGTGAGCACTTGTGGGTGACTCGATGCTCTTGACTCGGTGTTGAGTACGATGGCAGCAGGGGAACAATGATGACAAGAGTTGAGGAGACACTCTTGGTTGACAGCCATGTATAAACTCATCCACCGATATGACTTTGAGAGATGTGTCTACCTGAGAATAATCGAATGAATGTTTGCTGAAGATTCATACTTGAACAACTAGCAAACGTAATTTCATCTCCCTAGAAGGTCAAAAAGATCAAAAAAGTATACTGCAATCAATCATGATAAATGTTCTTAAATGATTAATAAATGCTTGGCCCCGAGANACTTGAACAACTAGCAAACGTAATTTCATCTCCCTAGAAGGTCAAAAAGATCAAAAAAGTACACTGCAATCAATCATGATAAATGTTCTTAAATGATTAATAAATGCTTGGCCCCGAGACTTCAATGATCAATAAATGTTCCTCATTAGCATGTGTTTGTATTTGTGAAACAATTAGCTCTTAGAGAGGCAAAGACAAAAAGAGATTTGAATACGCAATAAGTGCTTGACGTTAGTCAGAGTTTTATACAATATCATACGCTCTCTCAAGTGTTGTGTGAGAAATCACCCGCACAAATATCATATATTACATTGTTTAGGTTTTATACAATGTGATGTCAGATGACAGTATAGACTCGAACTAGTGCTAACCAGACTCTGTAGTATGATCTATATTTGGTATTAACTATTAAGTGACCAACGAANGGATGTCAGATGACAGTATAGACTCGAACTAATGCTATTAACCAGACTCTGTAGTATGATCTATATTTGGTATTAACTATTAAGTGACCAACGAACTAATTTAGTCCAATCCTACCTCATATTAATAGAACTAAACACACTCGTAAGTGTAATCTTGGAGCAAAAAGCTATGGAAAGTGTGAGCCCTTGACCTGTGAAATGCTGCATCAATAAGTTACAATTTTTATCTTAAACTCGCAATCGGAATCAATCTCTCAAAAATGAGAGTACGATTGTAAACCACTTCTCTCGTTTACACTTTATTATAAATGTGAGTTTTATTTTTATTAGAATATCACAGAACCTTAAATGCTTTCATGCAAACAAAAGGTATGGATGAGTATAAGATTTATAAAGATCAAGTACTGGTTAAGTCAGTGTTACTGGGTCTCATCTTCTTTGTTTTTTTTTTTTTATCAACAGTCAGGGATGTTTGGATCTACGACTAATCTCCTCTTCGGTCCGATTAAAGGTAGGACATCGACATTGGGATTAACATTGGGATTAGGAAATTTAAAAGGGATAAATCCTTCATGGCCTGACGTTAAAGAATTATCAAGATTCGAATATCTGAATTTATAATTCATCTTTATTATAACGTGAGCTATCTCTTAAATTTCTTGGTTGCTTCTTTTAACACTGGTAAGCATCGTCTTTAAACTGAAAACAACGCTGTAAAAGAATCATGTGATCAAAGTAATCAAACATTGGAAATAGGGAAAGACTTATTAATGATTAAGATGATGATCGCTGATTAACTTTATAATCACTTTTCAAAGTACTTATTTATTACTTGCACTAACTAATTAGCAATCCTAACCTTGAAATAAAGGCTAATCTAATCTCGGTTATGCTTTTCATGCTTCCACAACCTTTATACATTTATTGATGGGACTCTTCTGAAAAAGCCTATGATGAAGACACGTGTCCTCGGGGATTTCTAGGACAATGTTGCTCGGGGTTCAAGCACCATCGGCAAAGCTCCCTCTCCCCGAGGTACATCTCATATAGGATCACATATTCGGTACAGTATACAAATACATGTGTCCTCGGGNTACATTTTTCCTTCCTTCAATTTGAACTAATTGGTTAAGTGATAAGAAGAACGAACTGTAAATTCAAACGTCTTAAGTTCAAATCTTGACAACTCTTTGAAATCAGGCCACAAGAGATTTATCTTTTTTGAATCCTCTTGTCCCGATATGAATGATCTATTTTTGACCGGAACGAAAAAAAGATTAGTCGAACTGTGTGTAAGTTGCTCCGAACACTCTAGAACCGTTAAACCAAAAAAACAACAAAAAAAGAAATTATGATTATTTTGGCACAAATATTATTTACATCTTTTTGGAACGTGAGACTACAATCTGTAATCTGTAATCTGTAATTAAATATCCAATCTATGAAACGAGAATTCTGCACATAATAATTCATACAAAAACTAGGGCATTGGAGGTACAGTGCTGAGAAAAAAACACAACGTTTGAGTGTCACATTATAACTTTTGCGGATTGACTATGATTCAAAAAGTTAGGATCGATCATAAAACATTATGATCTAGCACAAAAAGATATAACTTATAAGGGTTGTTTGGTGATAAATTAGTGAGTGAGATTTAAAAAAAAAAAAAAATTAGTACGTGGGCCCATATAACTCACGTTTGGTTCATTTTTAAGGAAGGGGATTAAACAATTGGGCTAATCCTAGTCCAATAAAAATAGAAGATTTTACCCCATGTATGGTGGTTTGATAAAACTCATGTGGAGAAGTGGGTTTTGATGATGCACAAAATAGACTCATGTGAGATCAACAGTCGAGTGTGTGATTAAATGTAATTAATGTGCAATAAATAAAGCAATCAACGACAATAACGTAAATATTGAATCAACACACAAATATATAATGGTTTGCTCCGGATGACCTACTCCGTTCTAAAAAATGGCAACGGTGGCGAGGGATCTTTATTGATGAAATAAGGTGAACATGAGAAAGAGTAATGGTTAGATCTGAGAGAGAGATAATAGCTAGGAGAGAGAAAAGTTATGTATGTATAGAGAGATGTAGTGTAGAGGTATAGCTTAATATGTTCTCTTATATAGAGAGGACTGACAATTTATAGGTATGGGGCCTTGGTTAAGGCGATGACTTGAGGGTAAATGTACTAATTTTCTGGATGTCTATAAAAGTTAATTTCCATAAAAAATTGTCTCAATTTTCGAGAGGGAGTATCCCGATAATTGCTTCTCATATGTTCTAATTCTTCTTGGACTCCTTGTAACTTGGGTTGGGTCGAATTTGTGAATTGGGCTCGACCTACCTTTTAGTTAATTTAGGCTTGCTGAATTTATTGGGTCTGGTCCAATTAGATTTTAGCTTGTCAAGTTTCAAAAGTGAGAGATGAATTTTATAGGTAAAAATACTATTTTAACCAAAACTCATTCTTTTATTTACTTAATAATGAACATTTTAGTTGATTACGAAATATGATTTGACATTACTCTATAGATCTTACATGTATTTATATCACTTACCAAACATAAGATTAGATATGATTATTGTTTGAATTCCATGTACAAATCATCGGGATTGAGTTTGGAAGGATTTCATGAGTACAATTCAATTTCTCTCCCAAAAAATTCCAATCATGTCCTTAAATGTTAAGTTATAACTTTTAAAGGCCAATTAGACATTTTAAATATTATTTATAATTAGTCATAACAATCTATTATCGATTACTTCATCTGTGATTGATCACGAATAATCTAAATTAATTACAAGTTAACCCTTAAAATTTATAACTGAACCCTCAAATATTGTAGTTTTCGGTACTCGAGACTTACTCTAGATGATATTCTCATTCATGTTATTCAATTTTGCCGTTCAAACTAAAATTTATGAATAATCATAAGAACCATGAGCCAATTCCCTTCAAATTAAAGGTAGTCAATAGCTTTGACGACAATATGGCCACTCACTTGCCCAAAAAAAAAAGAAGAAAAAAAACCAGTATGGTGTACGGTTTGTATTATACTACTAGTGGTGGTAGTTTCACACTTTCACTCTTCCTTTGTAAAACTGCTTAGACAGGAGATAAAGGGGTGTGAATAATGGAAAAGTTGCAATCAAAGTGTTTGATTTTCGAACTTGCTTACTAAGAGAGTCCAGGTGAGACTGAAGATGAGGAATGACTTTGGACCTTGACTATGCTTTTCTTGCCTAAGAAGATCTTGTGACAGCTTCTTTACACAAAAGCTTGGATCCTCTCTCATACCCTGTCACCTACCAAATGACCCATTTCTTTAGAGACAAAAAGAGTGTTAAAGCTAATTTGCATACATTAATGTTGGAGGTGTTAATCTTGGGCATGGGACAAGTTCTAATACTCCCCCTCCACACGCCACGTGTCTCTTGAACATGGAGAGAGAAATGAACGATTTGAAAGATAGGATCGGATGTGAAGAAATAGACAAAAAGATTTTAACGATATGATTAGAATATTACAAGATTTACTTATGACACGAAGCAAAGAGAAATCAATCATGAAAGGCGAAAAATGAAAATAGATAAACTTGTCTAAATCTTAAACAATTGTTATCATGTATCAAAATTTCCAATTCAAAATCAATTCATAATGTACAAAAAAAGGGATGCACAAGGTTCATACAATTGTCTAATATGCGTTATCCCATCGGTGGGAACAAACTCTAATAAATTGATTTATATATATATATAGATAATCCAAAAAGGTAGTTCAAGTGAGAACATGAACGAGTTGTAAACTTAGATGTCCTAAATTTAAATTTTGACAAAATTTTGAGACTAGATTACATAGGATATTTCTCATAAATACCTTAATTTCAGTATAAATGATTTGTCTTTAACTGGATCGGAGAAGAAATTAATCGAGGTACGTGTAAATTAACCAAAATACTCTTACCAATTGAAACAAAAAAAAAAGTATATAAACATATACACAAATGAGAGAGAGAGAGAGAGAGAGAGAGAGAGAGAGAGAGAGAGATGGATTAGTTGTGTGGTTATTCCAAGCATATTTTCTTTGCTTAAAGAGGAGTTAGGCCCTAGGAATAAAGGTAAGAGACAGAGAGGAGCAGTGGTTAAAGTTAAAGGCACAATTGGCCACAATACCAAATGCCAAAGCAGAAAATAATACCACCCCATCCTCATTGCTGACAACCGACCATAGCAGGTAAGGTATCGTGTTAGTGTTCCAACTTGAACCTAAGTACTCCCTGCCCAGCTTATGACCAGTCCCCGCTCACAGCCGGTAGTCAGTAGTGCGTTGGGGGCATACATTGTCTATGCTCCGTACAACATATATCTCACTTTCGCTCTGTCACCAGATTGCTTGGCAGCGAGCACAAGACAAAACACAGGTAAGGACTGAAGGAATCGTTTCGTCTTCTTTTTCTCGTTTCAGTTAGAGTTTAAAAGATATAGTATTAAAAAAAAAAAAGGCAAATTATACTCTGCATCATGCAAAATTTAAAATTTTTATTTTGTACCATCAAAAATTAAATTTTTTACATTACACCCTTAATATATTAAATATATTATAATATGACATTTTTATTAGATTTTCGTCAATGTCAATTAGTTAGTTTTTAAAGAAAAAAATAACAAAAACTAACAGAAATATCACATTGTAATATTTTTGATACACTAAGGGTGTAATATAAAAAATTTAATTTTTAAAGATATAAAATGTGAAACTAAAAATCTTTCAAGATGCAAAGTGTGAAAAACTAAAAAAAAAAGTTTGTATAACTTAACCTTCATTTATAACATGTAATTTAACCTTTAATGGTAGTAACTTAATTTATAAATTTTTCTTTTTTTATGATTGATCATAATATTTTAAAATTAATCATAACTTTTATATTTATAAATTATATCGCTTTGAATTGTAACTTTGTCTTCAAATATTATAATTTCTAATACGATACTTATGTGAATACCCTAGTCGTTCTCTTAATTAGAAGGTGATGTGGCATATCAAATCAGCTTTGATTAATTCAACTCGATATGACCCGAGGAAAGATAAAAACACTCGGGAATTATGTTTTTTTTTTATTGTAACACACGTGGTAATGATGCCGTAATGTCAACGTTAAATTCAATATTTATTGAACATTTACAGACGGTTTAATTGTCAAGTATATTCTTTTGCAAATAAGAGATTTTAAATTCGACACTTTTCTCACGTCTCGATAGGGTCAACTACCTTTATTGTTCAAGGGACATATCCTTAATCTAGCTCCAGTTATACTCTCTCCGTTCCTAAATATCTTTCGTTTTACACAATTTTTTTGTTCCATAATATCTGTCGTTTAATGAAATTAAAACATAATTAATATTTTTTCTTCTAAATTTATCATTAACTTTTCAATGCATTAGATTTGATGAAGGCTAAGTATCTTTCATATTTATTCTTTCTCAATACGTATTGAATAATGATATTTTAATCTTGTACAATTATTTTTTACTCATATTAGAGCTATTTAATAATTTTTTTAATCTCTGTGTAAAAACCTTAAACGATAAATATTTAGAAACAGAGAGAGTAATGATTAACTCAAAATTCAAAGGAATAGTTAAGACAAACTTACACACCCTATAGTAAAGATAAAACAAAAACTCTATTTATTGGGCAAGGAAGGNTGTTATGTTCAGTGTGTGTTTAAAAAGAATGAAAAAAGCCCTTTGGCGTATCAAACGGGGCATTTGGTGTTGGGCTAGAATCCTATTTTCTGGGCCATTTGAGCCCCGCTATTATGGTAATTATACCGAGACGTAGAGGGACTGGGCTATCCCACATCAGATAATTTTGAATGTGTATGTTAATTTAAATATTTCACTCGACACTTTCTCTTTTTAAGGGATTGTGTTAAATGTGCGTTCAAAAAAAAAAAATGATTTCGATAGGCACCACAATCAGTTTAGTTATACCGTCCGATCTCAAGATACAGCGTCCCCCAAGAGTCCTAAGGGCCAACTGCACTAAGAATAATCTCTCCTGTGGAAGAGTACTTTCCAGGGGTGACCACACAAGGGGCACAATACTCACAAGATGAGCTCCGCAATCGGTTTAGCATTAATATTTTACGACACAATCTATTATCAATCCTAATTTATTTTTGAAAACTATTGTTTAAATCATGACCATTGATCCCCTTCAAGAGTTCGAACGTTAACACCAACTAGACAGCTGGGCCCATCCTGTCCTCACTGCTCAAGACCGTTTAGTCATGAAGCCCAACTGTGGTGTCCCCACACAAACGTTTTCCGTTAGATAACGACCAAAGATTGACGACGTCAAGTCCCTCTATAAATACCACGTCCCCGAGATGTTCTCTTTTCTTGTCCTTATATTGCTATGTATATACAGAGAGTAACGTAAAACCTGGAGCTGAGAATCCCAAACTTTCCGTTTTTGCGAGTCTCCGAAGAATCGAATCACCGAAATATTGCCGGAGTCTCGCCGGAATTTTTTACCGGCGAATATTCGATCACGAAGATTTTGTTTGTCTGTGTCATTGAAGATCCTTTTTCCAAATTTGGCGGAAGCATGACGTTTTCGGAAGCTAAATGCGAGGGATTTTTGACTGCTTGGTGATTGATTGATGTGTTATGGAGGATTTAGGGCTCGTGTGCAATGTGTTTGAAGCTTAAAAGTGCAGGAGAGAGATGTGTTTGAATCGATTTTTAAGACGATTTTGATTGTATACAAGGCTTTGATGTTGCTGGAGACTCAAATCTGCGAGTGAAGGGAGAAGTTTATAGCTATCAGCATAAGGTAAGAGATCTGTTTCATTGACTCAAAAACTCTACACTGTACTCTCTCTCAAGGCTTTTGAATATAGTAGTTTGAAACAAGTTGCATTTTCATGTTGATTGATGAATCAAATGAAGAAATTTATTCATTCGTTTTCTCGATCGATTTCATTGACAGAAAGAGATCACTAATTGATTGTTTTGTTTTGTCATTTCAGTTTTACTGACGGATTTTGAAGAGTAAGGCACTGGAATTGCCTTAGTTCTGTGGCGTTTGGGTAAGGTGAGTCGCTTTCGTATGGTACTGCTATTCTTGTGCTCTTGTCTCTCTGTCTACTCACCAAACGCTTTCACAACTCGACACGCGCATTGATTTCTAAAGCGATTCGTCATTGCTTCTAATTGGTACATCAACACAACTCTGCGAAAAAGCGGAAAGATTCTCTTATTGAGTACACTGTCGAAGCGNTGTCGCCTGTCCTATTAGTCGTTTGAAATGATTTCAATAGGGCTATTTCACATCGGATAGCTTTAGGTGTGTGTGTGTGTTAATTTAAATACTCCACTTGACACTTTCTCTTTTAAGATGTTATGTTCAGTGTGTGTTTAAAAAGAATGAAAAAAGCCCTTTGGCGTATCAAACGGGGCATTTGGTGTTGGGCTAGAATCCTATTTTCTGGGCCATTTGAGCCCCGCTATTATGGTAATTATACCGAGACGTAGAGGGACTGGGCTATCCCACATCAGATAATTTTGAATGTGTATGTTAATTTAAATATTTCACTCGACACTTTCTCTTTTTAAGGGATTGTGTTAAATGTGCGTTCAAAAAAAAAAAATGATTTCGATAGGCACCACAATCAGTTTAGTTATACCGTCCGATCTCAAGATACAGCGTCCCCCAAGAGTCCTAAGGGCCAACTGCACTAAGAATAATCTCTCCTGTGGAAGAGTACTTTCCAGGGGTGACCACACAAGGGGCACAATACTCACAAGATGAGCTCCGCAATCGGTTTAGCATTAATATTTTACGACACAATCTATTATCAATCCTAATTTATTTTTGAAAACTATTGTTTAAATCATGACCATTGATCCCCTTCAAGAGTTCGAACGTTAACACCAACTAGACAGCTGGGCCCATCCTGTCCTCACTGCTCAAGACCGTTTAGTCATGAAGCCCAACTGTGGTGTCCCCACACAAACGTTTTCCGTTAGATAACGACCAAAGATTGACGACGTCAAGTCCCTCTATAAATACCACGTCCCCGAGATGTTCTCTTTTCTTGTCCTTATATTGCTATGTATATACAGAGAGTAACGTAAAACCTGGAGCTGAGAATCCCAAACTTTCCGTTTTTGCGAGTCTCCGAAGAATCGAATCACCGAAATATTGCCGGAGTCTCGCCGGAATTTTTTACCGGCGAATATTCGATCACGAAGATTTTGTTTGTCTGTGTCATTGAAGATCCTTTTTCCAAATTTGGCGGAAGCATGACGTTTTCGGAAGCTAAATGCGAGGGATTTTTGACTGCTTGGTGATTGATTGATGTGTTATGGAGGATTTAGGGCTCGTGTGCAATGTGTTTGAAGCTTAAAAGTGCAGGAGAGAGATGTGTTTGAATCGATTTTTAAGACGATTTTGATTGTATACAAGGCTTTGATGTTGCTGGAGACTCAAATCTGCGAGTGAAGGGAGAAGTTTATAGCTATCAGCATAAGGTAAGAGATCTGTTTCATTGACTCAAAAACTCTACACTGTACTCTCTCTCAAGGCTTTTGAATATAGTAGTTTGAAACAAGTTGCATTTTCATGTTGATTGATGAATCAAATGAAGAAATTTATTCATTCGTTTTCTCGATCGATTTCATTGACAGAAAGAGATCACTAATTGATTGTTTTGTTTTGTCATTTCAGTTTTACTGACGGATTTTGAAGAGTAAGGCACTGGAATTGCCTTAGTTCTGTGGCGTTTGGGTAAGGTGAGTCGCTTTCGTATGGTACTGCTATTCTTGTGCTCTTGTCTCTCTGTCTACTCACCAAACGCTTTCACAACTCGACACGCGCATTGATTTCTAAAGCGATTCGTCATTGCTTCTAATTGGTACATCAACACAACTCTGCGAAAAAGCGGAAAGATTCTCTTATTGAGTACACTGTCGAAGCGAGAGTTGCTTTGGGATTTTCTTGAGGAATGAAGGATGATGTGATACGGACAAAAGAAAAAGGAAGCGATTATTATATTGAATCCCGTCAGTAACTTCGGCTCAGCTCCCAAACAATATTTCTTTCTTTATTCTCTGGTACATTAAAGCACACACATACCAGGCCACCTTTTGGTTTTTTTGGCATTCAATTATTGACTGTATTTTTAAGCAATCCCGGGTTCTCTGATCCCGAGCTTCCTCTCTCGCTTTACACCTTTTCCTTTCTATCAAATTCCATTTGGTTCCCAATATGAACAATATGGTTTTCCCACCCACCAAACAAGTCATTTCTTGCTTTTTTTTTCTTGATATAGAGAAACTTGTCTACACTGTTTATATTCTTATGTGGTGGGATATGATTCACTAATTTTTATAAGGTATAAGAACATTAATTACACTGGTCAAGATATTGACTTCTTGTATGAGATGTGATGATACGGTAGATGTCAATGTCACATAGGTGGATGTTATAGAAATAAATAATTTAGAGCTTGTTTGGCATTGTCAAAACTGGTTTTTAATATTTAAAATTATAAAATACAAAAATAAATAAACAATAAGAGAGTAACATCAATTCATGGAATTCATTGGACAAAATTGCACTTACAAAAATTCCAGTATCCTATCTGGTGTCTCGTGGCAATTTGACAGAAATTTTCAAACTTCTAGGAAAGTGGAAGTTTGTACAACATGCTTTAGTTATGTGTTTAACAATATGTATTCCATTGTAAAGTTGTATATGCATTACTAGATTTCTTTATGATTTTCTTTGTTGCAGATAAGAACAAGAAAATAGAGGAAAGCAGAAAGGGAAAGATTAGACTAGAAGGGGAAGATGTTGACGTGTATAACGTGTTCGAAGCAAAAAATGGAGGAGGGAGAAGAGGAGGAAGGCCCGCGTGGGACTCCCAGTACAAAAGAAGCCGTCAAAAGCCTGACGGCGCAGGTTCTAATCCTATACCTATCCCCCGTTCCTATTTATTTGTTTTTTTCACTAGCTTGTTTTTCTTTCCTCGTGAAAACAAACAAATATTGGTGGGTCCACCTTTCTGTTTACTAGGGCCCATCTATTCAACATAGGGGACTGTGTCAGTGAGTGTGTGAGACCCATCTATATAACATATGGATGTGTATCAGTGAGTGTGCGTGTGCATATTTTTATATATTAGTTGGGCATTTGTATAGGGGGTGTATCAGTGAGTCTGTGCGAAGCGTATCTAGCATTTATTTTTTAATCGAATCGAAAAAATTGTTAAAATTTAATTCATGAGTCAAGCTTAAACGAGTTAAAAATAAGTCGAACTAAAGTATTTGCATATAAACGAATTGAACATGTCGAGTTTGAGTAGAGTTTGTTTTTTAAACAAACCTAAAAACTTGTTCAAATTCGAACTCGTTTAAAAAACGAACCGAGTCTGAAGGAGTCAAACTCAAATCAAGTTCGAGTAGCTCAGTTTAATTAGCAGCCGTAGACTCATCTATATAATACGTGAGTGTGTGAAGACGGAATAATATCTTTTTATGATAAAATTAATCAATTTGAATATGATTTGTTTTATTAATTATCTTATATGTTGAGATTATATTTCAATTAATTTATTAATCATGTTGTATTTGGATTGACATGAATAACTTGTGGATAAAAAAATCAAGACTATTATGCTTTTATTCTCAACCAAATTCACCACCTTTAGGTGCTCAATAAATTACTGTTCACTTAACTTTCGAATAGCAAAACTAAATAAAAGCTCCTTTAATTCTACGATAATTCACACAATTGATTAGCAAATGTAAAATAAATGAGAATATCTATAAAACAGAATTGTCGTGCCACATCGGTAATTCATATGTAATATTAATTAATTTCCTTAATTATTCATATTAGTGAATTATGTCATTTTTGAATTTAGGTCAAAAACTAATCAATCAATAATCAAAATCATAAATCCCGTACCGCATTCTTATTGTGTTGTATACAGGGTGGAAAACTACCGCCCTGTCTTACTGCGTTATGCCCTACAGTGGAGGACAGGAGGGGTTTTTTTTTTTTTTTTTTACTACGGAGTGTTCAGGGTATTTGAATATTAACCACCATAACTTAAGCTAGTTTAAAACATGTCTCGTGAGAAAACAAGGATGATTAACTCTTAAGAGCAAGAAAATTATTAAATTTGAGACCTTTAAATTATCGGAGGCCAGACTTAATCGTTGAATCTAAATTAGAGGTTAGTTTTTGAATACGTAGGTAGTAACGATCAAAATGTATTTTGGTCCCACGAAGGACCAAAGGTCTAAGTCAGACAGCTCGTAAGGCTTCTTATGAACACATGGGACCCGAGGCAGGGATTTAATTGACTGGGACATAGTTCACGCTTGGTCTAGGACCCAGCATGTGTGCAGAGAAGAGATCGCTTTCTATCTGATATTTCATTAAGAAAATACCAACTATGTTTTGCCGAGGTTTTGGGACTTAGCTTACCTATGTGTGGTGGATGCTTTCTAGTCAATCATATTTTAGCAGGACAGTGGTATGAACCGGTGTGAATTAGATACCTTCAATACCTTTTCCCCCATATTCCTCATTGACAGACCGCCCACAATTTATTAGAGAAAGACTCAATTATATTCAATGTATTTTACTTAAATTCACGATAGGTGATCTACCTAGTAAGTAAATAGGAAAAAAATGTAATGTAGTGGACTTCACTTTGAAAGGAAGTTCAAGGGTGATTGATCAAAGCCGTGACAAAGCATATATTAAGTTTATTAGCTAAGTATAATGCGAAAGGTTGGATTTTCATTTCCCAAATAAGTGATAGGTTTACATTAATGGAAAGAAGTGTTATGTGGTACCCATGCTGCTAGTAGGAGATGGGTGTAAATTAAAATAGCCAAATTCATAAATTGACAATAAAAAATAAAAAAATGAACGGGGTATGGTTAATAGTAATTGGGTTATAATATATAGTAGATTTTTAAGAGATCCTTATGTTAGAAGATCGATGCTACATTCCTATGGTTGATTATGTGGGAGTGGCTAGGACTTTAGAGAACCATAATCCTCCTACTACATTCACACAAAGGAGTTTGAAATGGTTGATTATTTTCATAAAGTTTTGTTGTTTTTTCTCTTCTTTTTTTTTTTCNCTAATCAATCAATAATCAAAATCATAAATCCCGTACCGCATTCTTATTGTGTTGTATACAGGGTGGAAAACTACCGCCCTGTCTTACTGCGTTATGCCCTACAGTGGAGGACAGGAGGGGTTTTTTTTTTTTTTTTTTACTACGGAGTGTTCAGGGTATTTGAATATTAACCACCATAACTTAAGCTAGTTTAAAACATGTCTCGTGAGAAAACAAGGATGATTAACTCTTAAGAGCAAGAAAATTATTAAATTTGAGACCTTTAAATTATCGGAGGCCAGACTTAATCGTTGAATCTAAATTAGAGGTTAGTTTTTGAATACGTAGGTAGTAACGATCAAAATGTATTTTGGTCCCACGAAGGACCAAAGGTCTAAGTCAGACAGCTCGTAAGGCTTCTTATGAACACATGGGACCCGAGGCAGGGATTTAATTGACTGGGACATAGTTCACGCTTGGTCTAGGACCCAGCATGTGTGCAGAGAAGAGATCGCTTTCTATCTGATATTTCATTAAGAAAATACCAACTATGTTTTGCCGAGGTTTTGGGACTTAGCTTACCTATGTGTGGTGGATGCTTTCTAGTCAATCATATTTTAGCAGGACAGTGGTATGAACCGGTGTGAATTAGATACCTTCAATACCTTTTCCCCCATATTCCTCATTGACAGACCGCCTACAATTTATTAGAGAAAGACTCAATTATATTCAATGTATTTTACTTAAATTCACGATAGGTGATCTACCTAGTAAGTAAATAGGAAAAAAATGTAATGTAGTGGACTTCACTTTGAAAGGAAGTTCAAGGGTGATTGATCAAAGCCGTGACAAAGCATATATTAAGTTTATTAGCTAAGTATAATGCGAAAGGTTGGATTTTCATTTCCCAAATAAGTGATAGGTTTACATTAATGGAAAGAAGTGTTATGTGGTACCCATGCTGCTAGTAGGAGATGGGTGTAAATTAAAATAGCCAAATTCATAAATTGACAATAAAAAATAAAAAAATGAACGGGGTATGGTTAATAGTAATTGGGTTATAATATATAGTAGATTTTTAAGAGATCCTTATGTTAGAAGATCGATGCTACATTCCTATGGTTGATTATGTGGGAGTGGCTAGGACTTTAGAGAACCATAATCCTCCTACTACATTCACACAAAGGAGTTTGAAATGGTTGATTATTTTCATAAAGTTTTGTTGTTTTTTCTCTTCTTTTTTTTTTTCACTTAATGTCGGCGAACATGTTTTGTTATTGCTTTGAAAATAATAGGAAATAGCAGTGATTTTTTTTTTAACAGAAACAGGATCAACAATTCTATTTTTTTAAAAATATATTAATAAATAAGTTTAAAAATATAGTAAATATATTTGCAAAATGTTGTACTTTGATAATTGATTCTGCTTTCTCACCTCCCCCACCAAAAAAAAAGAAAAAGATACTTTTCAACTTGTGGTTAGAATTCCAATTCTTTTAAAACGTTCTGATGATTCTGTTTGTAATACCCATTGGAAAATGAAATTGGTCAACAGCGCAGCTCGAGCATTATTTAATGTTTAAGTCTTTGTCAGTTATTCTTTTAACTTGGCATAGGGTGTGAATGCATGTACAATGTCCCTACCCAAAAAAAAAGTGTATACATATAAACATTGGGATCAGAGACATCTCTTGTCTGGACAAAGCTATCCATGACTCACCCTTCTACACTCAAGCTGAAAAAGGCTTGATATACCACGCATTATGGATGCAAATTTCATTAGATTTTATCCAGCCACTCATGTAGTGGGTCCAGTTGCTAAAAATTGAAGCTTTATTAGTGGGCTTGACAGCTACTTAACTGTACACTGGAGGCCATGACACAGAAAAACCAAGGTTTGAGGGTTCTTTTTTTCTGTTTTTATAATATATGATAGCCGTTAGATTTTCTTGCAACCATTCGCAGAGAAAAAGGGGGACAAAGCTGTACAGTCACTGCAGACTGTGAAGGTGACTCGGTCAATTCTTCTTAGGATAGAGTAGTGGGTAGGGACAATATATTCTACGTTCGGCATGAGGATCTTGAGAAAAGACTAGACGCATGTTTCAAAGACCATGCAAGTGTCCTTGACATGACCCACAATGGAAATCTTGTCTACCCACTGAATTTCTAAGGGTTAAAGTGTTAAGAGAGAAGGAAATGCCAGCATGCTAATGGCCAGTGAAATTAATTTGACAGCCATGTACGGGTCTTTCTCTTTAGCAGAAACATAAATGGCGGATTCAGACAGTGTTAGACCAGTAGCTGTGACTCTGGCACTCCCTTCACAAAATGAAGCTGCATCTGTTTTTACATGATGCTGGAGCGTATGACAGTTCTGTGAAAATTGATGACTGCTCCTAATTGATTCTACTCCATTTTTTGGTCCAGTAAATGGCTGACATAGAGAAAGCCAACCGTCCTGTTAAGCACATGTGCTATGGAATTATTTTTCTCACTTTAGAGGACCTGGATGGCCTGATGATAGTGAAATAGTGAAATAGTTCATCAGGGAACATGAAAGTGCGGTTGACAATAGCTATTATTTTTTCCATTACGGATTCATATAATGCGTAGTGAGCTACCACAAACAATGAGAAGCTTTAATAGAAGTCATTTCACATATCAGGTGGCTAGTTAGACTTTTTATTTCATCCAGTTAGGAACTGTTAGGTTGATATTTTAATATAACAGATTCATATTCCATTCTGTTCCTCTTGAAGGGTATTAACTTCATCACACCGGCTCTATGAAGTATGAGCTATGAAAAATGTGACGATTAAATAGTTGCACCCCTTTCATACATATCCATTTACTTGACCACTTTCTGATATGAACGAGGCCCATCCTATTGGTTTTGTTTCAGGCTTTTATATTCTTCATCTAGATCACTTATATGAAGTTTGAGAGGAAGTGGAAAATAAGGTTTCCGGAAAATGAAATGGGGCATAAAGTTTGCAGTTCCTGTTTTTCGAATATGTGATATGGTCTGACAAGTTCTTAGGCTGTGCCTTGGACTTATCAGGACTTGCTAGTGCATTTGGCTGATTTCCATTCTTGGGAATCCAATCTAGATTATGCCTTGATCTTGGTTTCATGTTCAAAGTCAACATACGTACTTGACTAGATTGACCAGCAGTGCGATTATACTGTAGATAAATTATGCAAAACCTGGTAATCAAATGGACCAGAAATACTCCTGAAAACGGACAGAATTCATTGAAATTGTATTTTCTATTTTGTAGAACTGTCTCATAATCGTTTGTCATGTACAAGCTTGTGCTCATGATGATGATTATATAATTGTACATTTTCAAGTTTGGTGCAGGTGACAGCTGTTTTAATTAAAAAAATAAAACTACCGTGCAGCTCACGTTATTCTAAGAGAGCTTTATGTACGATTTTGTGCAGATTAAGGATGTGGCATTGAAATTCTCGGGTGCTTATAAGCAATGCAAGCCCTGCACAGGCTCCAGCAGCTACAAGAAAGGGCAACAGCCATACCCTGAGTTCGATACGATGTCAGAAGGGGTTCCTTACCCTTACTTGCAGCCAGGAAGCTCAAGTTCTACTCCTGCTTGGGATTTTACACGCAGTGGCCACCACCCAGCTTCTGGATCTGATTCAAGGTTTGCTGGAGCATTTGGTGGTGATCGGACCCCTGGTGGACTAGAATCTATCTCAGCCCAGTCTGGTGAAGTGGTAGTAGAGGATGAGGATGAGCCCAAAGAATGGATGGCACAAGTGGAACCTGGTGTTCAGATCACTTTTGTATCTCTTCCTAATGGGGGAAACGATCTAAAAAGAATTCGCTTCAGGTAGACATTTAATGATATAGTATAAAAAAAAATAAAATCTAAACTCCTTACTGGTTCCAAGACATTTTGTTGGCACTTCGTGAGGATACCTGCATGGATTGGTAGCATAACTTCTGTTGATAGACAATTACCTATCCCTGAACCTAGTTTTCTTGAAATTTACTTTTAAGTAGACCAAAGCTAGCTTGCCCCTGGACGAAGTCTATTCCTTAACATGGAAGAGTAAAATTGTTCAAAATCATTTGCGGTTTTCTGTGTTGTAAACCACCCCATTCGGGTCGATCATTCTACTAACCCCTGTCCTAGTATACTTGGCCCATTGAGATACATTTTTAATGATTACATCTTGGAGATGGTCATCAAGTTTGATATTTGTGGTAGATCACCAGTCTTGGTGCCAACTATAGCATTTATTTTTGTCTTCACAGTTACACTTTTTTAACGTGTGAGGAAACCTCTAGCAATGGGCCTCCTTGAAAGTATCTATCCCTAGCAGCTTTCCGGTTGGCATTTAGGAAAAGGTGGCAATGTGATGCAAATTTGCTCTGTTATAAAATTTAATTTACTCCCATATCACAGACTTACAAAATTTGGGTGTGTGAAATTTGAAGCCGAGAGATGTTTAACAAATGGCAAGCTCAGAGATGGTGGGGGGAGAATTACGATCGAATCATGGAGCTGTACAATGTTCAGAGATTCAACCGCCAAGCTCTTCAGACTCCTTCAAGGTCTGAAGATGGGGTAAGTCAGCTTCCCCTTCTGTTTTGACTCCTTTCCATAATTTTAACTATATGGCTGCCCAGGATTTTAATCCAACATAAAATTGCTCATTCTTTTACCTGATGCTGTTTTAATGCCCTCATCCATGAGGATGTGTACTTTGCGGTCCTCATAAGGTTTATATTCACCATGAACTGGTGGTGCCTTCCCCTCTTGCAGTATTGGCTTTCCATTTGAATGTCGCCTGGAGCTTTTCTCTTTCCGGACCTGCTCTAGTAAGGCTATCTTCTGTTTCCCTGCCCAACTAATGGGACCTGAGTAACTGTTAATAAATTCCTAAGAATGGTGGATACCTCATATTTGGAAAACACCACCAAAGGAAAAGAGGCATCATCAGCTCAAAGTACATACTGACAATATGTATATTGTGTTCTCCTGCTATCAGTTGTGGAGACAAATCCACAATTGTTACTTCATTTTTACCTTTTGATGCTATAAAATACCGTAAAACCATTTTACATGCCATTGCCTTATCCAAATTATCTTCCTTTTCCATGACAATTATAGGCATCTTCAGTGTTCAGCATTGGAAGTAATTAACATTTCATTGTTTCAGATGCTGCACACCCTTTTTCAATTTCTTTTCCATATTGGATATCATGGAGGTGTTTTATGTCAATCTTGCCAAATGTAAATCATGATCTCTACCGTTGTCGTGGTTTCCAGCAAATCTATATAAAATGAGAAATTAAAATCTTTTAGCAGACTGGATTTCACTATAGAATTGTTGGATTTCAGATTTTTAATCGTACTGATAAACTGAAATCTAGCAATCCAGTAAACATTGTCTTATGATAAAACCAACAGATTCCTGGGTAACTTCTTCAGGATCAAATACTCGTGTCAAATTCTTCTCGATAACTAAAGTTTCGAATTCCTAAGTTACTTGTATCTTGGTTTAACTGTATATGGACCTTTGTCAACATCCCCTAACTGATACAAATTTCTTCTCTTGTATTGCAGAGAGATTCTGTCTACTCAAAACTTGGATCTGCTAGAGAAAGCCCTATGATGACTCCATCAATACCTAGAGAGTGGACTCCAAGAAACTATTATAACCCTTCTGGCAGTAAAGGTCATTTTCCACCTGATTATTTAGATCAAGGTGGCAATCAACAGTACAATGCAGGGTCGAGTGCTTATGCCACCGGTGGTGCCAAGGGCGAGGCATCATCTTTTGACGCATCGCGGACAACAACGTCCTCCCGAGATGAGGCTTCAGTTTCCATCAGCAATGCCAGTGACATAGAGTCAGAGTGGGTGGAGCAAGACGAGCCAGGGGTATACATTACAATCAGACAGTTAGCTGATGGCACTAGGGAGCTCCGGCGTGTCAGATTCAGGTAATGAAACTGCACGTTTAACTATTTTGGGATTTCTGAAAGCTTTTGTCTCAACCACTATCAACAACATAGCATTATGAGAGTGAAATCTTGAAATCATGTTTCCCTCTCAATTCATGCCCAATTATTCATGACTATAGGTAATTCTTTGGATTCACTAAGAAAAGGTTTTAGAGTATATCACTATCATGAGACCTTTATTTTCTCTTAACCTCTCTTTGCTTATTTGTTAATTGTGATGAATCTTTTTCAGAGTACAAAATTTGTCTTCCAAATGCATTATAAAGAAAGTTTGTCAAGAGAAGAAAAAAAAAGAGGCATTCGGCATAAATGTGGGGAGTTTCTATTATGAACCCAACCGTTGATCCAAAAGCCCCAGTACTTGTGGGAGACTAGAGTTCATAACTATTTGAACGTAACAGTTTTATCTTTCAATTTTCTTTCCACTCCCTGTTTTTCAACTAAGACCCCTGACAAGTTTGAGTGAATTTGTGTATGAGTTTACTAGTGATCATCATAAATCTTCTCTCTCTGCCTTTTTAAAGGGTGATTCCCACTAAGATTTTGGAAGTTTGTGATTTGTTGTGCTTACTGTCCTCTAAACTTGTGTTGCCTGTGTTTTTGCAGTCGGGAAAAATTTGGGGAGGTGAACGCAAAGCTTTGGTGGGAAGAGAACAGGGAGAGAATACAGGCTCAATACCTTTAACCCAATATAAATTACAAATTGTTACTGACTATATTATTGGTCGTTCAAATAGAACAAAGAGCACGAGTGGAATTTCCACAGAAATGTTACCATGGAAGAATGGTACCTTTCCATGATTCCATTTTTTCTTAGCTATGTGATGGTATGGATCTGCCCCTACCATGATATCGTCAACAGAAAGGATTAATTACCCCCCCAAAAAAAAAAAAAAACGATGGTTGAAGGTTCTTCGGTCATTCATGGGGATGGTTTTCTCTTTACAGTGGTCCTTGTCTACAATGGCTCTGATCTAGGGGTTGGAAGTGTGACTTGAATGAATACCTTGTGAGGACAAGGCAGAGACTTGCCCTTTTTCATTGTAGTTAAATTTTTTGGATCTTTTTCTCTCCTCAAGTCATTTATTCCCTCCGTTCCTAAATATCTGTCGTTTTATATAATTTTTTTTGTTCCATTATATTTATTGTTTTATGAAACCAAAGCATAATAAATATTTTTTTTTCAAATTTATCTTTATCTCTATTTTCTAATAAGCGCTCAATAGATTAAGTGTAGGTTAAGTGTTTTTCATATTTCTTTTCTTCTCAATACGTATTGAGTAAGGGTATTTTAGTCTTGTGTAATTATTTTTTACTAATATTAGAGCTATTTAATGACTTCCTTAATTCTTGTACAAAAACCTTAAACGATAAATATTTAGGAACGGAAGGAGTAGTTATTAGGACCTTACGTAGTCAGTCATCTCTATATTGAAATTCATATTTTGTTCTTTGTAAAACAATCTTTCTAGTACTAGAAATGGAATTGGAAGCTCGTTATGTTTGTCCTTGAGCAATCCTGGTGCAACACAAAATCCTAGTAGTAAAAATGAAATTTGTTACCATGCGGTTGATTAATTTTTTTGATTAATGCTTGAGTTCAAATCTCCACAACTATAACAATTCAATGTGACTAAACTTGCTTTTCAACGTCTAAGGCACACAGTAAGACCTTAACTTCAACTCCAAACCGATGTTATAAGATCCCCTACAAATAACTATATTGTGTTTAAAAACTGAAAGACAATGCACCATATGAGCAGTAATTTATCTGTATAACTATGTACTGTATCAAAAAAAAGGAATATTCTTGAACAAACTGGGTGCATATGGCCTACCTGAAGATGGGAATAAAGTTATGTCGCCGGAAAATATATTTTTGCTATGATACCGAAAGATGGTCTACTTTTATTTGTGATCTTTGACCGTGAAANAGGAATATTCTTGAACAAACTGGGTGCATATGGCCTACCTGAAGATGAGAATAAAGTTAGGTCGCCGGAAAATATTTTTTTGCTATGATACCGAAAGATGGTCTACTTTTATTTGTGATCTTTGACCGTGAAAATAATAAAGTCAAGAATGTGGCAATAAAAATACATACAGGCAATTATCAAAAAAGGCAAATATCTCAACATCGTTATCCATTTGTTATTACAGAACTCGAAGCACACATTGATATTAATTTGTAAAGGTACTGAATTTGACAAGTATCAGTTCCCGCAATGACTTAAAAACAGAGCACAAAGAAATCCAACACAAGCCTCAAATCATATACGAACCATACTGTAAAGGACTGTTGAAACGACCAGCAATGGATCTAACCAACACAAAATAGAAAGGCTGGTATGTTAAGTCTTGCTAGTTCATCAACGCACACGATAATAAGTGATGTCGGAGTAAAAGATAGTCAATGAGTGCATTCACTGTTTGCAACTAGGGAACAATACCCTTTTTATTTTAACACAACATTATCACACCTCTAAACAGAGCTTTTCTTCATCCGACTACTTTCCGCGTGCAATTTCTTCCAGGCAGAGTCTCCTGAGATCGTCTAAGAATCCAATCAGATTGGTCATGCCATCCTCCAGCCTTCAGTTGAGGAGGCAATGACTGCCTCACAGGTGGTCTACGAGAACCAACTGTCATGCTCGCCAACTTCTCAGCTGTATCAGAAACAGAACGTGCCTTTTCCATGCGATTTGCTGCTGCCAACCCATGTAAGCAATTCCATTAGCTCTGAAGGCACGATTAGACATTACTAAAATAAACTTCATTGCCGACTATAGGTTTTTTCACCAGCTATAGCAACAACCTTTATGAGGTGGTCTTAAATGATTTATGCTTAGTTATGTTCAGGGAACTAAATATCGTTTTGAAACAGTCGTTTAGGGTTTAGGCGAGACGGGCAAAAATTTCTGTTTCCATGAAATTCCATACGAATCAATGATCAAGTACCGAAATTCCTAGGTTCCCACGTGTCCTAGATCTGTTTTAGCGTGTTTCGGTATGTTTCGATTAGTGTTTCACAAATAAATTTCCAATTTTTTTCTTTGTTTCCATCATATTTTCGAATTGTTTCCAAAACATTTTCGTTTCCAAGCTGACCCAAACTATACACCGAAAAGAAATTTTGATCTTTTGTTATACACTTCCTATACAGATGACATATGCCTGAAAATCATAACATAAAAGAGAAGTTATTCTCAATACACACCAAAACATCCATCATTCAAAAAAAAACTCCAACGCGTATGATAATTCAGGCGGAGAGTGTTGTGAGGTAAGGGCGATGCAAAGAGCTAAAGGGGTGGTTATAGTGTGAGGTGCAACAAGTGCAATGCATGACCTGGTGAAAACTATAGCATCAAGACCGAGGGATTCAGAATTTATAAACCAAATGAGAAAAAAGAGATTGAAGCAAGCGATCACAGGTTCCAGACAATTGATCAAATGAAAAACATATATGATAGCCAAGGAGTATGCAAGCTTACAAGGGCTGTTCCTAGCATGTGGCCGATATCTTGGCTGTTGCTTCACAGAGCTCTTCATGGATTTATCATTCTTAATAGCATCCTAGGGCCATCAACCAAAAAGGGAATATGGGTGAGAAATAAGGAATATAAAAACACAATGAGAGTCCAACAAAACCCACCACCACTAATAATACTTATCCCAAATATGCACCACACCTGATAATTCATCTCCAACTTCCGTTGCACACCTGTAATACTTGTATGAATTAGATGAGCAGCCAAAAGTATATATCTGTACCTCACTTGGAAACAAAGACAAGCATGTGCCAACAAATCGTCGAAACTGACTTATAAATCTTAACTGCAACAAAGAAGCATATAGTACTGATAACCATAACCTCAACAGAATCTCTTTTTTCCATCCCATTCTTTCTAATAACTAACACCTCTAGCGTCATTCAAGAAAAAGGGACTGATAGCTGTCAATCACACTTTCCCCATCTTCAAGTTTTCCAAAATCCCTCAATTTTGCAAACCTTCTTTATAATTGACACCAGAAAGGGTACTCACATTTCAGATCAGATCATAAAAAAGGCAAGTATAAACAGCATTCTTCCTGGCACACACAAATGAAATTGTGACGTGTAAAGCACGGGTAAAGATTNCTTTATAATTGACACCAGAAAGGGTACTCACATTTCAGATCAGATCATAAAAAACGCAAGTATAAACTGCATTCTTCCTGGCACACACAAATGAAATTGTGACGTGTAAAGCACGGGTAAAGATTTGTTTAAAGGCAATAAAGGCTGATGCTTCTTTTGAATTCAGCCAGAAGTTCACCGTCACTTAATGGACACAATAAACACGTCACAGAAAACCACAAATTTCCCCCCTCCAATAATCCCCAAGAAAAACATACTTTAAAAAAATTAAAATCCAATTCAGATGATAACAATTAGACATCTAATACATGATAATAGCCACAATATAATCGGAACTAAGATTATGGTAATCGTATCACTGGTATCCCACCTATGCTTAACAATTCATTTGGTTTGGTGGAAGAGAAGTTGCTTTGGGGTTTTGGGTTAGATGAAGGCCCAGAATACTTTCTAGCACATCTCTGCTCCAAATCTCCCCTTGTTCCAGCTGCAAAAATTCCAGAGTATAAAACTCCTATTAGTAGTCATTCTTTGTCATATAAAAGTGACATTGAGGCTGAGGGACAAACCAGATGGTGGTGTTCTAGCAACAGCAGATCTAGAACGAAGAGATGGAGGAACATAAAAGCAACTCTGCCACACCAAAGAATTCTATTATTGCAATCTATACTTTTAGGGCTACTAAAATTATTCTGTATAGAAGGAAGAATTTCCAACCTGGAAGAAAGGATGCTGAAGGGCCTCCAAGCCTGTTGGCCTCTTGCAAGGATCCCACGAACAAAGCAACTACAATTGTAAGACCAGATATAACAATTGGAAAAAAATAACAAGTTGGCTAATAAAACAATCAATCTTCATGTCACCTCATTTAAAATAAAAGGTGCTTGAATCAATAAGATTTCCATTTCTAAAAAGTCAAATCTAAGCCATAATGAAGCCTTTTTAAAGCTTAAAAAAATAGAGAAAGAAAGGAGGAACAGCCATGGCTGCTTATTTACACCGGTACTTACTGTAATAAGGTTAATTGCATCATTACTTGCAGATGGTATTAGCGCAGAAAGATGGACACCAGCAAGCTGCCATGTTAAATTACCATAATTATAAACAATTCAAAAAGACATAAAGGCAATACAATGAGTCTTCATCTATATTTAAAGCAAAAAAAAAAAAAACTAAAAACATCAGCAAACCCTTTGCCAAGTGACTTATTAATTAATGCAACAGAACAAGTTATATTCAGCTCTTACACTGAAGTGCCACTCAATTTACAAAAACCAAATAATTCTCACACAAAGAATCATTTTACTATTGTGTCTAAATGCAGACTCCTTTAAACAGCAAAAATTATTATGGCAGCAAGCAGTTTGATGCCAAAAATGCAGGCTTATGCATTTAACACTGTTCCTTTACAAAATCTTAATTTTTTATAGTCTCCAAAGAAACTTCTTTAAAAAAGCAGGAGAATAAATATGAATGTGCCTTGAATATACCAACAACCAATTGCATTTGCAACATCCAAATAAACTGAAAGACAACTCACCTGCGGAAACTGGTAACTGATAGCACTTGCAAGTTCAAGACCCTCAGCCCATACACTTTCTGTAGGGCTGCCTATCACACTGCATATTTTATAGATCTCATCTGCTTCACTGCAGCCATTATGAGAAAACAGAACATAAATTTGAAATAACAGCATTCATAGGAAAGAATAAATAGAAAATACATGCAAGTGGAGTCCAATCACACGAGTGCATCAAAAAAAATTGCCAAGCAGATCATGTATTAGTATCTCCACACAACACCCCCCCCCCCAAAAAAAAAAAGAAAAAACAAAAAATATATATATAAAACCAAAAAAACCAACTATGCTCAAGGACAAAAAAATACACAGATTTCAGTATCCCTAATCAAATAAATTGAGCTAAGATTGTCACCTTCTGAAGTGACGAATGAGGAAGCTATATAGAATAGGATGCAAATGTTATTACCTTGAACCAGGGAAAAGAGGACGGAGACTCAGTAATTCAGCCATAATAGCACCCATTGCCCACATATCTGGCAGCATGGAAGAAAATAAATTATGATTGCAGAACTAGAAGTCTAATAAACAATAAATGATTGTCTGTATTCTACTCACCAACAGCAGAACTATAAATTGGCGACTGGAGAAGAACCTCTGGGGCCCGATACCTGGCAGGTCCACGTTTAGCAGTCAATAAAGCATACCGCCAAGCAGAACTAACTTGTACAATGAAGATGCATAAGAAAACATGCAACTTGAGNGACTGGAGAAGAACCTCTGGGGCCCGATACCTGGCAGGTCCACGTTTAGCAGTCAATAAAGCATTCCGCCAAGCAGAACTAACTTGTACAATGAAGATGCATAAGAAAACATGCAACTTGAGAATGAAGAAAGCACCCACCAGCGTGTTGAAACATACTCGGTAAATGGTGGTTGGGAACTGATCTCACGAGCAAGACCAAAATCAGCAATTTTTATAATGTCTTTAGAAACGAGCAAGTTCTCTGTATGAATATGCAATCGAATATAATAAAACATGGTTAACATTAGGATCATACAAAAGGCATTATTTAAATCAGTAATAAACAAAGTAGCAAGTTCATACAAAAAAATCCTAAATTATTTTAGAGTCTTTGTGTGCACACTTAAGAAATATCTAATAGAATACACGAGATGGAGTTCCAAAAGCTAACACATCAGACATTAAATTCAATGCTTATTCACAAAGTATGATTATAGTCGATAGCACAGATTCTACTACTATTGGTAAGACAACACACAAGCAATTGGCATGCACCCTGAAGCATATAGAATCAAATAAAAAGTTATAAACTACAAGCTTTATTGCCAGATTTCACAACAATACACAATACCACATCAGAACACTTTTCACCAAGATATACACCTTAGGATGGACTTGATGCAGTAAGAGGAATTCTCATAAGTCCAAATAAGAAGTAAGCTACAAAAACAACTCAGTCAAGGCCAAAACGAAAGATGTTGCATCATGGTAAGACATATGTGCCTCGATCGTTAACGCAATAGCAAAAAAAAAAAATGCTGGTAAATTCAAAAGCACTACACAGGTAGTCTTTGACTCGAGCCTCAATCAAAATCATTGAGAACTGTGGCAACAATCACCTGGCTTAAGGTCACGATGGAAGTATCCACGCTGATGCATGTATGCAAGACCTTGAAATACTTGGAAACACCAATTTCTTACTTCAGATTCAGAGAAAAGTTTTCCCCTATCCTTCATGAGCTGGTATAGGTTGCATTCCTGGAAAAAGTATAAATGATACAAACACATTATTAAATGGGCAACTAAAAGACAACGAGCACATTGCCAGAATGAAGGTGGCACAAACCATGTACTCAAACACAAAGTACAAGATGTCATGTTCCCTGATGACTTCCTTGAGCTTCACAATATTTGCATGGTTCATTTTCCTCAATGACTGCCAACAGGACAGATTTCAATTACATCTATCACCAAAAAAGAAGCCAAAGCAAAGGAGAAAAGAAAGCAAATTATATCACCTTGACTTCTCTCAAATTTATGCATTCCTCCAAAGAATAGTATTTTTTCTTCATTTTTTTAATTGCAACCTGTTGATACAAACAATTAATTTTAAAATAACATATTCAACAGTCAAAAAAGTGTGTGGTTACATTTTTCGATTTTTATGACAATAATAGACTTACTACTTGACCAGTCTGCTTATTTAGCGCTCGCCATACAGTCCCAAAAGTTCCATTACCAACTTCCTTGATCATCTTGTACCTGCACCAGCCACAATCGATATATACCTGATCAACAGAAATTCAAAAGGTAAATACAGAATGAATAAATAAATAAATGCCCACAAATCCAACACACCTTTCCATTCTTACTATTCAAGTATTCAACAGCTTCAACTTTTTTATTGATCAAAAAAGACTGATACAATTCTGTCTTTACAGTGGATGATCACTGAAAACTATGAAGTATAAACTAGCAGCCTTGGTGATCCAGCTAAATCCACCATTAATTTCCGGTTGGACCAAGCTTGTGCACAAAACCAGTATGCTTCTGATGGACCAGCTTCACAGCTTTATTCATAAAGTACGCCAGATCAACAGCTTCAAAACGATGACAAGGCATAGAAGGCAAAGAAAGTCGAGAACTGCAGGACATCTTGACACCAACCCAGAAACTGAATGATGAAGAACACTATACTAGCCGCGAGATGAGATTCTTAGCTCACAACATAGTCAACGAACTGAACCAAAATTGGGATTCACATCCCAATTCCTCTGTCAACAGAATTGACACTCTTAACAGGTAACCATCAACAGGAAAGAGTCAAAAGACAAAGTATTGCTAAGAACTACCAACTCAGCACAGCAATGCTACAGGCTTATCTAACAAAACCGCATATGCAAATTTTATTCATACACTTGCAGACTTCAGACCTGTGATTGGGAGAAAGAAAAAAAACAAAGATACAACATTCAACAATCACATTTCACAGATACCAAAAATGTATAAAGAATACAAGAACTGATGCATGATCAGATGAGCAGTGCACCGGAAGATGGTTTCCAAAGGATTTTCAATAGAGGTTGTATCCATAATACACTAGAATTGAAAAGATTGTCATAGAAGATTAACAATAAATTCAAGATCAATTAAACTGCCTAAGAAGTATTGAATATGCAGCTTACTTGTTAAGGTTCACTAAAGATCCCACGCATCTCTCAGTCTGCATTATGCCTCCTGTACTGATCATTTATGAGGAGCTGTTCACTAAGTGCAATTGACAAAAGAAACGAGAAGGAAATCTCCAAGGATGAGAAACCGGCAAACAAGCACTGGAAAAATCCGATGCCGGCAGCAGTCTGACCAGAGGCACACTTGCTCCATGTCCTAAAGGAAGTTAAGTTCTTCAAATCGAAGTCTGAAACAACCTGATAACACAAGATAAAATTTTAGAAGAGGTAATATAGGACACCATGACCAGTAGCACCCCTACTTGAGATAACATATATAGGCCTCGTCTATTTCCTCAAGAATCATATTAAAAACGATAACATTACAAGAATGCAATTTCACACTAGTGCAGCCATGGAAAGCGAGTGGATGGCACCAAAATCTTCCGTCTGATAATATTACCATGCACAAACAGACATACTAATTAGCTATGTGCTGGGCATTACCTGCATCATGCTATTGGCATTCAGTATGCGACAAGTAACAGCAATTCATTATTGTAACAAACCGAGGTTAGCAACATACTTCCAGAAAATAATCAATCAACTCAAGCCTATCTCAACCGGAACATGAATTCTTGTGACATATGGCAAGGAAACATACCAGACCTTAAAAAAGTTATATTGAATATATCTGTTTCCACTTTTTCACTAAAAACACGACTTCATAGTTGATAACCACAAGATTATAGCACCAAGTAGCTCTAATATACAGTAAGCTCATGTCGATCAATTCCTTTCCCTCGCAGGCTTCCAAATATTGTTGAATCCAAAATCATATATCATAGTGAAAGTGCCTACAACAGTTAGAATTTAGAAACAAGTCCTAATGACCGCAACGGCCAAACCCACAAACCTTATCTCCACCACAACTTCGTTGCCTAGATTCAAAAATCCTAATAAAAAAACTCACAGGCTGCTAATTCAACGAATTGACATCTACAAAAATCAACAACCAAAATTTAACAAATTGGTCAGATTCAAATAAAATACATCCAGAAACCTAGACAATTCATCAGGCCAATCTAACCACAAAGTTATGGCCACCTCGAAACTCTATATAATCCCCTGATCCCAGACATTTCGATTTCAAAACTACTTGGCCAACTTTCGGGATTACATCTTTCAATGGAATTTTTGTTTTTACCAAAGAACAAAAACATATTAATTAGCACCCCAACCAAAGATCCAGAAATAAAAGATCAGATGTAAACGAAAACAGATAACAAGAAATAGCATTTCCAAAAACCTAAGTGAAAGCCTAAAAGATGTGTAATCTATATAGCTTACACTAATTTCTCCCGATATCAAAGCAATTCAATAACAAAATCACAATCCGAACGCAGTAATTCAAATTAGAACTGAAAGTTGTTAACTATAACGAAACCCTAACCTTAGATCTCCGCAAACGAATTCAAACACCTACCGTATAAATTCAGATCTGATCTCAAAACCACATCGCGTAAACACAACACAGACATCCACACACAACTATATACAGACACCCATATAGAGAGAAAATAGAGAGTTACGGGCAGGGGAGGGGAGCGGGTTACCTCGGGGGAAAACGGCATAACCTACTAATGACGCCACGCCACGAGAGGGCACAGGCCGAGACTCCAGAGCTCTGTCTCTCTCTCTCTCCTCCGATTATGTGTCTTCCCTTGGTGGACAAGGATCTCTTATGGGCCTGCCAATTATTATATATTATATATAGGTTGAATTGCACTTTGAACCCTAAAAGTTTAAGAATTTCACTTCATGCCCATAAAGATTACATTATCCATTTTATATTTCAAT
>CAUOFW020002370.1:0-50302 GCA_963454935.2 Ilex paraguariensis
GATGCCGATAAGAAGCCATCCTTATAGCTGCTTGTTCTCTTTTCTCCTCTGCTAGATCAAGATCTCGGGTGATAACAACATCGTTATTGTTGCTTTCAACCAGTTCAGTTCTTAGGGTCGGTAAGTCTATCTCTAACGGAATTACCATTTCCATTCCATAAGCTAGGGCAAAGGGGGTTTTGCCAGTTGAGCGCCGAGGTGTGATTCGGTACGTCCACATAACATTCTGTAGCTCCTCTACCCATCTCCCTTTAGCATCCTCTAACCTTTTCTTGATTCCATCCAAGATTGTCTTGTTGGATATTTCTACTTGACCATTGCTCTGAGGATAAACTGGGGTGGAATAGTGGTTCCAAATTACATATTGCTGACATAAAGCTTTGAAGGGACCACTATCGAATTGTGTGCCATTATCCGAAACAAGCGTGTGTGGAATTCCAAATCTGGTGATGATATTCCTCCAGACAAAATTCCTTGTATCAGTATCTCTAATGTTGGCTAGGGGCTTTGCTTCCACCCACTTCGTGAAATAGTCCGTTGCAACTAGAAGGTACTTCTTATTGCCACGAGCCTGAGATAAAGGGCCCACTATGTCTAGCCTCCATTGCACAAATGGCCATAGGCTTGCTAATGGTAGCAACTCCTGGGATGGTTTTCTCTCATTGGTGAGATTTTTTGACATTTCTCACATCGCCTAACAAACTTTTGGGCGTCCTTCTGCATGTAAGGCCACCAAAAAACTTGAGAGATGGCTCGGTGAGCCAGAGACCTTCCACCAGTATGAGCACCACAACTTCCTTCATGAATTTCGGATAAAAAGTCAGGGATTATCTTTGGGTGTACACACTTTAAATATAGGTCTCTAATGAGCATCGGTAAAGCTCATCTTTTGGAGATAACCAGAATCTGGTTGCTTTTAGACGTAACTTATGAGCCTCCTTCTTGTCCTTAGGCAAGTTACCATTCTTCAAGAAGCCAATGATTGGGGTCCATCCAACTCGGCTCGATTTCGTTATATAAGACTTCATCAGTACAAGTCGGCAAAGTGCTGGGCTCAGATTGGAACTCGATGGTAAGAGTTCTTTTAGTTTCTTTGTTAATTGTTGAGGCCAGTGAAGCTAAAGCATTGGCATGCAAGTGTTTTGCTCTTCCAACCTATTGGATCGAGCATTCTGGAATTTTGCTTAGTTCCTTTTCTGCAATGGCATTATACGCCATCATTCTTTCATCCTTTGCTGCATACTCCCCTATTATCTGATTCACCACTAGTTGTGAATTAGAGAATATCTGGAGCTTTACTGTCCCCAGTTTGATTGATAGCCTTACTCCAGTTATCAAAGCTTCATACTCAGCTTCGTGTTTTTAAGGCTTGAAAGTAGAGCTTGATAGCTTTCTCCAAAATACAACCATTCGGACTCACTAGTGTGAGGCCAATGTCAGCACCCTTTTGATTGGAAGACCCATCAATAGATAGGGTCCACTTACCATCGAGCCTTAATTTGTGATTGTCATTAGTCTGCTCGTTCTGCTCCGAACTATTTTTAGGTTGTAATTCTGCGATGAAGTCTGTCACTACCTGGCCTTTGATTGTCTTCCTCGGCTATAACAAAACGTCGAACTCCTTGAGCTCGACTGCCCATTTGACAACACATCCAGATAGGTCGACTTTCTGAAAGAGCGACTTCAAAGGCTGATCAGTGAGTACTGTGATTTGGTGAGCCTGGAAGTAATGTTCGAGCTTTCTAGCTGAGCTGACCATGCGAGCGAGAGCTTCTCCAATGGAGTGTACCTCGATTCTGTATCTAAGAGCATCTTGCTCACATAATAAATAGGTTTCAGCCTTTCACAATCATTCCTCATTAATGCCCCATTCACCACGTGTTCTAATACTGCTAGGTCGAGGAAAAGTCTCTCCTTAGGCAATGGGGTTGAGAGGATTGGTGGGAGGCTAAGTATGCCTTAAGACTTAGAAATGCTTCCTTACATTCCTGACTCCAGAGTGTCCCCTTCTTTCCTTTGATTGATTGGAAGACAGTCTGCATTTATCAGATACTAGGGATATGAACCTTCCGAGCGCAGCTGCCATTCCTGTTAGCCTCTGTACCTCCTTTACAGTCCGAGGTGATTGTAGTTTGGCAATAGCCTTTACCTGGTCGGGGTTCATCGCTCTACCTCGGTGGGTAACCAGGATGCCAAGGAATTTCTCTATTCCAACCCCAAATGCACATTTTGAAGCGATTAATTTCATCTTGTATCTCCGTAGAACATCTAATGTACTCTTCAAGTCAAAACAGTGACTAGTGGCTCTTCGAATCTTCACCACCATATTGTCGATATAGACCTCTATAGTACTGCCTATCATGTGTGAGAACATCTTAGTTACCAAACTTTGATATGTCGCTTTTGCATTCTTCAACCCGAAGGGCATTACCCTGTAACAATATGTCCATTTGGATGTTATAAAGGCGGTCTTTTCTTGATCTTCCTCGGCAAGGGAGATTTGGTGGTATCCTTTGTAGGCATCCAAGAAGCTCATCTACTCATGCCCAGCAGTTGCATTGACCAATTGATCTATCTTAGGGAGGGAGAAGTTGTCTTTTGGACAGGATTTGTTGAGGTCGATGAAATCCACGCAGACTCTCCATTTCCCGTTCTTCTTCTTCACCACCACGATGTTTGACAGCCAGGTCGAATATTGTACTTCCCTAATTGTTTGGGATTCAAGCAATCATGCTACTTCCTCTTTTACTGCATGTTGATGCTGAGGAGCCGACCTCCTGAGCTTTTGCTTGACTAGCTTGAAGTAGGGTCAACGTTCAAATGGTGACATGCCACTTCGGTTAGTACGCCGGGCATATCATTCGTGTTCCAAGTGAAAAACATCGACATATTCTCATAGGAAGATGACGAGCTCTTTTTGCTGCTTAGGGCTAAGAGCAGTTCCCAACAAAAAGTACTTTTCTCGATCTCCACCATCCTTGTCTAAAGGTACTTTAGTCAAGTCTTCGATTGTTCGATTTGTCACTTCTTTTTATGTACCTAAAAGTACTTTATGGATTTTCATGACGACTTGTTCGGCGGAATCAACCGAGCTGTCAAGTGTTGATTGCTATTTTGCCTCTTTAGCTATTGAACTCCTCTCTCGAACCTCTACTCCGTCTTTGGCTTTGACTGAGACCAGTAAGTAGGTTTTGGAACTGACTTAGTCTCCTTGGATGTTCACTATCCTTTCAAATGAATGGAATCTCAGCATCTGGTGTTTTGTTAATGTTACTGCCTTTATCTCATGTAACCAGGACTGCCCCATTATTGCATTATAAGCCGAGACCGTATCCACTACTAGGAACTCGATCATGACACAAATTGGCCCAGTCTTTATAGGCAGTGTGATCTTTCCCCTAGGAAGAACTGTTCTCCCACTAAATCCAATTAGTGGAGTATTTGAGGGCTTAAGACTCTCCTGCTTGAGACCGAGTTTCTCAAAGAGATCCATGTACATGATTTTGGAGGAACTCCCTGGATCGATCAGTACTCTTCTCACGTCGTAGTTGGCAATCCTAAGTGTTATCACCAACGCATCATTATGCGGTTGGAGGATCCCGATCAAATCCTGCTCAGAGAAGTAGATCATCTCCCCTGCGTCCTCAAAATTCCATTCTTTTGGACCTTACCTTTGGAGTTAGCTGCAATTCGAACACCTCTCTTTCCTTTATGGCTTTCTAGATGTAGGCCCTGGCAGCATTGTTAGTGGCCATTTGTAGGTTGGTGGCGACATGGATTATGTCTATCACTCTTGCTGTCGTAGTCTGGTATTCTTTTGGCTTGTCTCTCTCTCGGTCGGCCCTGGCTCCATCCTCGATGAACTCAGAAAGATGTCCAGCTTGAACCAGTTCTTCCAAATGTTGCTACAAAGATCAGTAATTTTCAGTCATATGTCCCACATCCTGATGATATAAGCATCTGAAATTTGGATTTCTCTTTGAAGGATCCCCTGTTAACTTATGGGCCACTTGAAGAATGGCCTTGCCTTGATTTGATTCAATATCTTGTATATCGGTTCTTTGAACAACATATTTATCCCGAGAAAAGGGGACTTCTGGGGATAACCTTCCTTATCATTCTTCCTTTTGCCCCTCTCTGATCGGCTCAGTCTGCTAGTCACTATAGAACCGTCTCTTGCCTTGATACTCTTTAGCCATATCTCTAGATAAGTCGTCATCGACTTTGGCATACTTCTCGATCCTTGCCATCAATTCTTCCAAGTCGGTGCTTGGCCTTCTGGTGAGTGATTGGTACAAAGGGTTTTCCTTTGGCAATATGATTTTGAAGGATGCAACTGTAATTTCAGGATTACATCCTTCTACCTCATTCATCATTTCCCAATAGCGATGTGCGTACTCTCGCAGTGTTTCATTATTTTTCTTCTTCAATGTCAGTAGAGCCCCGACATCCTTTGGCTACTTACTGCTTGTAATGAACCGAATCGTGAACTTTTCGGCCAGTTGTGACTATCTAGCTATTAATCCCTTCGGCAAATTGGTGAACCATTTTATGGCCGACTCCCCAAGACTGCTAGGAAAGATTGTAAACCCCCACATGTTGATATTAATATAATGATAAAAGTGTTAGTAATTTTAATTTATGTAATGCCATAGGAATGAACCATGTAGGTTATAACTGTAGAAATGCTAATATTGTAAAAACCTGGGTAAATGTGTGAAATCCTTTATAGTAAAACTTGTATCGACTATGTTTGATGTACAAATGTATGTTGTATAAGTTTGGGTTGGTGTTGGATGGTTGTGGAATGGATTAGAATGGGTTGGAAATGAAGAAGGAAGGATTTGTGGAAAAATAGGCAAAACCTTCCGGAAGGTTAATGTAAATTTTTATCCAGTAGACAAAATCTTCTGGAAGGTCGATAAAAATGTTTACCCAGTAGGCAAAACCTTCCGGAAGGTCGATGAAATGAACCTTCCGGAAGGTTTTCCAAAAATTTGAAAATTTTAATTCGCGAATAACTGATTTTTTCTCCACTATAAATACTTAAGGACAACTCTTTTAGCCCCATTTCAACATCTCTAACCCTAGAAAACCTTAGAGAGGAAGAAAGAGAGAAAAACACAAGATCAAAGAAGATTTTCACATTGGATAGGATCAAAGCCCTAATTTTCAAGAACACCAAGGTAGGGGTTTTTCTTCTATTCTTGTTCATTGAGACTAGGGCTTGTATATATGTATTCTTTGACTCTAAATCTTATACATATGTTATGATATCATCATTTCTTGGTCTTCTTGCAATTATTATCATGTTTTAAACAAAGTTAGGATTGAATACCCATGAAATCTCTTTTTCTTGATTTAAAACCCTAGTTTTCAAGAGAGATGATTTTTTCTCTTGATTCTTCCTTTGTTCTTGATTTTGAAATCCTAGTGCTTTGTGTTGAGTAATAAAAGGAGGTTGTGATGATCTCTTGCTTATTTTCTTAAATTGTATTCTTGTATTACAAATTGTGAAATTTTGGGAATTTTAGATTTCCTTGTGATTTGCTGTTTAATGGCATGTTTAAGGGCTGTTTTGTCGCTAAATTTGGGGCTGTTTTATGGCCTATATAGGGGCTGTTTTGGTGGCTTATATAGGGGCTATTTGTGGCTTATATAAAGGCCATTATGTAGGCTACTACATGTGCGGTTATGTGGTATATTGCACATTTGTGATTAAGTGTTATTGGCATAAAAGTTGTGATAACATGCTTGAAATTGTGTTGTGGAATTGTGATATGAAAATTGTCAATGTATATACATGCTTGTGTTATATTGATATGGTGGAGAATTATGGGAATTATATGCTTATGATATAATTTTGCCATGGGATATGTGAAATGTATTGATATTGTTCATATGTCTTTCATAACATATTGAATATGTTATCATTGTGCAATGGGACATCATATTGCATATGCACGGTAACATCGCATCATGTGGGGGTGTGCATGGTGGTCGTCAACACCACACTTGGTGGATGACGAGTGGACTTGATTAAGCTTGGTCGAAGACTTGGCCGAGTCTCATAGATTGCATGGTGATTAGGGTTGGGGTTAGCAAGGAGGGACTAGAAGATTGCTTGGGTGCAAGGCCCGGTGATTGGGATACGCACTCCCTTGGCTTGGCCCATGAAGTGTGTGGGTGTATGTGGAGCTCTTGGTGGAAGTCCATAAATTTTGAGTAGGTTGGAGACCCTTGGTGTAAGCCCATGAACATCCACCCCATACAAAGACCCTAGATTGGTAAAATTCATTTGATGTGCAACATAAATGACGATTCCATACACATTGTCACTTGCATGTGTTGAGGAGCTGGGAAGGGCTCGGGTTGATTTGCATGAGTGAGTCTTATCTCATTTCATGACATGACATGATAAATTTCAACATTGAATGCATATTCTTACTTGGAATGTTGATGTGAATATGAAATATTGTATGTAAGCATTGCATGTGCACTTAGGTGGGGAGTAGCCTATGTAGGAATTACTATACTGGGTGTGCCTCACCCTATACGAAAAAATATTTCAGGTGCTGGATACACACTGGTGGACGGCTCTCACTTGGATCCTCAAGGGTGAAGAGAGGCTGGATTGTGGCCTTTAACCTTGGTTTTATGTAAAACTATGTTTTGGGCATGTAATTTGTAAAAGAATTGTAACTGAGTTTATATGGGCTGTTTTAATACAACGATGCATGTTTTATTTGAGTATGGATAAATGGATCCAGTGTGGTCAAGTTTTACTTATAAATGGACCCGGTGTGGTCATTGTGTTATATTGGGTCTCAGATGGGTCATGTTAATGTATATTGCACAGGTTGTATTTTGGGTAGAGCTCCCCGTACAAAGGAGACTCTACCCGAATTTTGTTGACCTCGGTAAATGGAGCATTCTGGCGTGATATCGAGTTACTTGGTATCCACAGGTATTTCGCAGGTTGATGGGTAATCAATGGACCTCCGGGTTTTGGGGCGTCACACCAAGAGGCAATTCTACTATCTCCTAAGTATTGTTTAGCAATATAGATTAAATTTCACTTTTAATAGCCTCCTTCCAAAAAGGTGCATCTATAAAGGACACAACTTCTTTATATGTTGTGGGCTCTCTTTCTACTAGAAAAGTAAAAAATCCTTCTCCTAAGTCTTTCCTATTCTAGGTATTTTACTTCTCCTTAACTCTACATGTTCTTTATCTTTTTCTAAAGGAGCAATAGAACTAGTAGAAAGTTCAACATTAGTTGAAGGTGTTTCTCTTACTTGACTAAGCATTGTATTTTTAAAAGGAAAAATATCTTCAAAAAGCGTAGCATCTCTAGATTCAATTATAGTATTATTTGAAATTCCACTAGTTAGTAACTAAGAATCTATTAGAGCTACTATTTGGGCATATTCTATAAAGACGGTGTCTACGGTCTTAGGACCTATTTTCCTCATCTTTGGTTCAGGAATAACTACCTTAGCTAAACACCCCCACATTTTCATCTTAGGACCTATTTTCCTCATCTTTGGTTCAGGAATAACTACCTTAGCTAAACACCCCCACATTTTCATGATACCAAGGTGAGGAACTCTTCCCTTCCATATCTCATACGGAGATTTCTAACTATCTTTAACATATACTCTATTTAAGATGAAACAAGCACCAAGTATAGCTTGCTCCCATAAGTTCTCAGATAAGCCGAAACTAGTCAATATTGAATTTACCATATTCATTAAGGTTCTATTATTTCTTCCAGCTACTCCATTTGATTGAGGGGAATAAGGAGGAGTCACTTCATGTATTATTCCATGTTCTTCAAAAAATGTATTAAGGTCAGTTTGAAACACCCCAAAACACACCCTGGACGACATTACATTCTAAAACCATTCATATCATGAGAGCACTAATATAATCCCTTAAGAAATAAGACTACATTTGTCATCCACGAATATTTACAACATTATCCAAAAGAATAAGTTCAAGTCATGACTATTACATCCTAAAAATTAATTAAATAAGCAAAACGGAATAAACAAAAGAAGCTAGACTACACAATGTTCCAAAAAAATGTCCTAGTCTAGTACAAAAGAAAAGGAGGTCGCTCTATGCGTCCACCTTGGGATCCACACTCCCGTCCAGTGGAGTCTCCCAAGTAGCGGGTAATCTAAAAAATGTTAGCGATAGGGGGTGAGCACGAAGCTCTGTAGAAAAATTCTCCCAAACCCATACAAGGTTTAGAAAAGCATTTAAAATGGTCGGTCTCAATTTTAACATAAAATAAATACATAATTTGAAATAAAGCAGTGACATTTAAAAAGGATCTCAAGTTTATTTAAAAACATTACTTAAATGAATAAACGAGCATCACATACAAATAATAACCATTAATTGCCATAACCAATTTCCAACAATTCTTTCGGTAGGTGGCATATTTTGTGGTAACCTCCACCCCCCTTTAGGTCACCTTTGATTCTCAAGCATCCTTACCGGGAACCTCTTGAAAATAGATGAGCATCCTTACATGGAACCTCTCACCAATCACTACATTATTTTCTAAGCATCCTTACCGGGAATCTCTTGGGAAGGGGTGAACATCCTTACAAGGAACCTCTCACTCATGTGCATCACAAACAACCCAACCAAGCATACAATTCCAACATTCATCTCAATTTATAAGCCTCTATCCAAAATCCCCAAAATATATCATGTAACAATTCTACAACAACTAAGAAAATACATGAGATCACAATAACATCATTTTTCTAACAACACAAAGCACTAAAGTTTCGAAATCTATAATAAAGAAAGCATTTAGGAAGGAAATACATCACTCTCCAAAAATTAGGGTTTTAAAACTAGAAAGGAGATTTCATGGGTATTAAACCCTACTTTGTTCAAAACATGTAATCCTTGCAAAAAGCCTAAGAAAGGATGATTCCATAGCATATATATACCATTGATAGCCAAAACATACATATATAAATATCCTAGCCTCAATGTAAGTGAATGAAATAAAACCCCTACTTTGAATCCTTAACTTTGGTGTGAAAAACAATAATATTTGATCTTGAATCACTCTTGAATCTCTTGTTTTTCCCTTCCTTTCTTCCTCTCTACTGCTCTCTAGGGTTCCAAGAGGTGTGGGGGTGTGAGGGGAGTGAAGAAAATGAGAGGAAATGAGAGGAAAATGAGTTTAAAACATAGTAGCCCCGAAAAACACTGTTCACAGGCTGGTTTGGGTTTCTCCAAATTTATGATTTTGCCACTGAGAATCTCCAATTTGATCTATATGACTATCCTAAAGTTTGTCGACGTTTTGGATTCATTTTTAATGTTATTTTAATCTAAAAACATTTATTTTTATGATTTATCTCAAAACCCAAGTCAACATACACCCGAAACACTAAAGTTTCTATTTTACCCATCCAAATCAGCTATTAATGAAGTTTTGCAATGTTTGCAAATAAAAGGTGCTTCTTAAAGACTTTTATACTTATTTGAAGCCTAAAAGTACTCATTCTTCTTATATTTTGATTTAGGATGCAAATGGAGACATTAAATGCAAAACAAAGCCAATTGGACTATTTCAACATCATTTCGTTATCTGAGCATAACTCTCTCATCCGAGCTCCGATTGAGATGATTGAAGATGCTATGGAATGATAAGAAAGAGATATAAGATTTTAATGTTTTGAGTTTTGAGAGATATGGACTGCATCAATGTCTAAATTAGGCTTGAAGTTGCAACTAGTACACTGTTCAAGCTAATTGGGCTGTCAAAACATCCCATCGTTATCTGGGAATAACTATCTCATCCGAGCTCTGATTGAGATGATTCAAAATGCTATGGAATGATAAGAAAGAGTTCTAAAACTTTCAGGTGTTAAGTTTTAAGAGATATTGACTGCATCAAGGTCTAAATCGGGTTTGAAGTTGCAGCCAGTGCACTGTTTACATGCACTGTTCAAGCTAATTGGGCTGTCAAAACAGCCCATCGTTATCTGGGCATAACTCTCTCATCTGAGCTCTGATTGAGATGATTCAAGATGCTATGGAATGATAAGAAAGAGTTATAAAACTTTCATGTTTTGAGTGCTATTGACTACATCAAGGTCGAAATGACGCTTGAAGTTGCAGCCAGTGCACTGTTCACGTGCACTGTTCACAGTCTGTCTTCGTCCCTTTTCCATTTCCAATCCATTCCTAAGCCAACCAAATCCATCCCAAACCTCTCCTACACATATTTCTACACCAAACCTATTTAATACAAGTTCTAGGACCTAAAATTCATATTTTCACTTATTAAAACTAAATTTTAACTATTATTTCCACTAACATTTTAAATCTCTACTTTTCCAATCTACTACATTCAAACACACATCACTACATATATCCACATTTTTTTACCACAATTATTTACTATATATCTATATACATATATAAAAGAAAATGCGGGGTGTTACAATCCACCCCCCTTAAAGAAAGTTTTGTCCTTGAAACTTACCTCAAGTAGTGAACAAATATGGATATTTCTCACGCATTTCTTGCTCCGGTTCCCATGTAGCTTCCTCCACTCCATGGTGTTGCCACAAAATCTTCACTAATCTGATAACTTTGTTACGAAGCACTTTTTCCTGGGCGTCGAGAATTTCTACCGGTTGTTCTTCGTAGGTTGTTCCATCTTGAATTTCAATCTCCTCCAAGTTCACGACTGGAGTTGCATCCGAGTGACACTTTCTCAACATGGACACGTGGAACACATCATGTACTCCGGATAGTTGGGCTGGTAGTCAAAGTTGATATGCCGCCTTGCCTACCGCTTTGATTACCTCAAACGGTCTGGTATATCTTGGCGCTAACTTCCCCTTCTTGCCGAATCGAAACACGCCTTTCTTGGGTGACACCTTGAGAAATACGTAGTCTCCCACCTTGAATTCTAAGGCTCTTCGTCTGTGGTCCACATAGCTCTTCTGTCTACTTTGCGCCGGCCGTAGCCTCTCTCGGATGAGTTAAATCTTCTCCATAGTTTCTCGAACAATGTCTGGTCCAAACAAACTATTCTCGCTGGCTTCTAACCAACACGTCGGTGATCGACATGGTCTTCCATACAATGCTTCATACGGTGTCATCCCAATACTTTCTTGATAGCTGTTGTTGTCAGCAAACTCCATCAACGGTAAGTGGTCGCTCCAACTCCCCTTGAAGTCCAACGCGCAAGGGCGTAACATATCCTCTACAATCTGTATTACCCTCTCGGATTGCCCATCCGTTTGGGAATGAAAAGTCGTACTAAAATGTAACTCCGTCCCCATCGCTTGTTGTAGACTCTGCCAAAATCTTGTCACAAACCTAGAGTCACGATCCGACACAATCGAGAGCAGAATGCCGTGCAACCTCACTATCTCACGGATATACAGCTGGCTCAAAGTCTCGAATGTATCTGTGGTCTTCATACCCAAAAAGTGAGCGGACTTGGTGAGTCTATTCACAATGACCCACACTGTATTATGCTAGCGCGACGTCCATGGTAAACCCGACACGAAGTCCATGGTGATGTGATCCCACTTCCACTCTTGAATAGGCAAAGATTGTAGGACTCCTCTTGGCCTTTGATGCTCAATCTTCACCTGTTGGCACACTGCACAATTTGCCACACACTTGGCCACATCTTGCTTCATTCCCCACATCTTGCTTCATTCCCCTCCACCATTATTGACGCTTCATGTCTCTATACATCTTTGTGCTACCGGGGTGGATAGCAAACTTAGAGCGATGACACTCTCCCAGTATCTCCTCCTTTAGGGACGAATCATCAGGAACACATAGCTTCTCCCCATATCTCAACTCTCCATTCTTCCAAGACCATCCTTCAATCGCCTCTCCATTCTCCAATCGGGCTCTAATCCAATCGAGTTCCGAATCCAGGCATTGTAACTCCACTACCCGTCGCCGAAGCGTCGGGGTAGCTACAAGGTTGAATAGATATGGTTGATACTCTGGTCCATCCACCCATAGATCATACTCCTCTAATGCATCAAATCATTTTTCACCTATTTACCGCAAGAAAATTGATTTTACCCTGAGACTTCCTGCTAAGAGTGTCGGCAACTACATTGGCCTTCCCCGGACGGTAGTTGAGCGTGAACTCATAATCTTCCAAGTACTCAATCCACCTTCTCTGCCGGAGATTCAAGTCTTTCTGTGTGAAGATATACTTGAGGCTTTTATGGTTTGAGAATACTTGAAATTTCTCCCCGTATAAATAACATCTCCACAACTTAAGAGTAAACACCACCACAGCCAGCTTCAAGTCGTGTGTGGGATAAATCTGCTCATGCACCTTGAGTTGTCTCGAGCCATACGCCACTACCTTCCCTCCTTGCATTAGAACGCATCCCAAGCCTCATAGTGAAGCATCGGTATAGACATCGTAGCCTTCCCCACTGCTCGGAATAATGAGGATAGGTGTCGTTGTCAACTTCTCCTTCAAGGTGCGAAAAGCTAGTTCACACACTTGAGTCCACAAAAATTTCTCCCTCTTCTTTGTAAGGCGAGTCATCGGCATCGCAAGCTTGGAGAACCCTTCCACAAACCTACGATAATAGCTGGCTAACCCCAAGAAACTCTATATTTCCGTTACGTTCTTTGGTGGTTCCCATTTCATCACGGCCTCAATCTTTATGGGATCAACCGCTACTCCTTGCTCAGACACAACATGGCCAAGGAACTTCACTTCCTTCATCCAAAGCTCACACTTGCTCATCTTTGCATATAACTTATGTTCTCTCAATGTTTGTAGCACAATAGAGAGATAACGAGTCTGTTCCTCCTGAGTCTGTGAGTAAATCAATATGTCATCAATAAACACAATAACAAATTGATCGAGGTATGGTCGGAAGACTCTGTGCATCAAATTCATGAAGGTTGCGGGGGCATTAGTCAATCCGAACGGCATCACCGTATACTCGAAATGACCATACCGGGTATGAAAAATAGTCTTAGGAATATCCTCCTCCTTCATCCGCAGTTGATGATACCCCGTGCGAAGATCAGTCTTGGAGTAATACTTCGAACCCTTCAACTAGTCAAATAAGTCATCAATTCTTGGCAACAGATACTTATTCTTCACGGTAACCCGATTCAACCTCTGGTAATCTGTGCACAAGCGTAGAGTCTCATCCGTTTTCTTCACAAAGAGGACTGGGGCTCCCCATAGTGAAGTGCTTAGACGGATAAACCCAATCGCCAACAAGTGATCCAACTGCTTCCTTAGCTCCTTCAACTCCAAAGGTGCCATCTGGTAGGGAGCAATGGATATGGGTTCGGTTCCCGGATAGAGATCGATCTTGAACACAATTTCCCTATGTGGTGGTAATCTGGGTAATTCCTCAAAAAAAAACATCCGAAAACTCCAATACAATTAACACCATATCCGTATGGATTTTATCCCTGTCATCTCCCATCAAGCTAGCTAAGAAACTCAAATGACTTCTCAATTTCACTTTTAAGAATCTACTACCCGTAGTAGGAAATGGATGGGAAGAATCTCGATTATTCACAAAACTGAAAATGACTCCTCCCGACAACTGAAATATAATTCGCTTGCGAAAACAATCCATTACCGCCCGAAAAGCACAACAAGTTCAACCCGAAAATTAAATCATACCCCTTTAATCTTTGAAGCAATCAAATCCATAATCAATTCATGCTCCCCAATGCGAAGTACGCAACCCTTGCAAACTCGGCTAGTATCTAACCGTTCTCCCGTAGGTAAGCTAATGTTCATAACATGCTCTAGCTTCGCGAAACTCAATCCCAAATTAAGTGCATATGTCGTGCGTACAAATGAGTATGTTGCACCGGGGTCAAATAATATTCGAGCGCAAGAATTATAAATAAGGACGATACCTTCCACAACGGCATTGGCAATGTCCTCCTCCGGCTGAGTCAAAGCAAATACTCGCCCTTGGTTGGCGCCGCTAGGGGCTTGAGCTTGTATCGGTCGCTGCGGTGAAGGCCTCGGTGGTGGTGGTTGGGCTGTTGGTACCTGTTTGGCGGTCTGGATAGGCCCCTGAGGTGGAAAAATTGGGCAATGCATCCGAATATGTCCCATACTTCCGCATGCAAAGTAGGATCATGGGGTAATACCGACTCTGGTCTGAGTGTCTCCCTCTCCTCGGGCTGTCAAAAGTCGCTGTCCACCTGTCTGGTCTGGGCGGCGGTATGGTGTCGGTCTCTGTGCCCCACTAGTGCTAGCACCGTCCAGATCGGACCTCCTCTCGAGAAGCCCTGTCGTCGCTGGCTATCTTCTATGTCTCTCTCTACCAGTGCAGCTCTGTCCACCAAGTCCCCAAAATCACGGATCCTGAGAGCCACCAATTTGTCCCTAATGATCGGCCTCAGACCTTGCTCGAAGCGCTTGGCCTTGTCGGCCTCAGTAGATATAAATCCCATAGCGTAACGGGAGAGCTCGTCAAACCGCCGCTCATACTCAGCCACGGTCATGCTACCCTGTCGTAGTGCAAGAAAATTCGCCTTCATTCGGTCTCTGACCGATTTAGGGAAGTACTTATCTTGAAAAAGTTGATCGAACTCTTCCCAAGTGAGTGTGTCGGTGTCCCTTCTCCTCTTTATGGCATCCCACCAATAGTCAGCCTCCCCTCAAATAGGTAGGTCGCCAAACTAACTCTCAACTCCTCAGCAACTCTTATGCCATCACAAATCTTCTTCACTCGGCGGATCCATCTATTCGCTTCCAAAGGATTGAAGCTCCCTTGGAAATTGGGTGGTTGTTGTCTTAAGAATTCTCGAAGAGCTATCATCCTTCGGTCTCCATTCCCATTGCTCGGTACTTGAGCGAGAGGATGAGCTCCACCATTGTGGTTGTCGTTACCATTTTGGTTTTGTACCAAAGTGGTGAGCTCCCTCAAGCATTGGTAAATGCCTTGCATGGCATCCGGAGGTGGTGGATTCGCTTGACCTCCACGGCCATGCCCAAATCAGCGTCCCCGTCCTTGTTCGCCGTTCATCCTGCACATCAATTCACAACTTAGTACATGGGTGTACTAGACATCCTAAATATTAGGTTAAGCTAAGGCATAGAACGAGTGTAAAATTTCACTCAAGGATTTGATTCACCCTAATCCTAAAGCTCTAGAGGTGATTACATAACCTACAGCTCTCATGTAAGACCTAAAGGCTAAGCTCTGATACCAACTTTGTAACACCTCAAAACACACCCTGGACGGCATTACATTCTAAAATCATTCACATCATGAGAGCACTAATATAATCCCTTAAGAAACAAGACTGCATTTGTCATCCACGAATATTGACAACATTACCCAAAAGAATAAACCCAAGTCATGGCTATTATATCTCAAAAATTAATTAAAAAAGCGCAGCGGAATAAGCAAAAGAAGCTAGACTACACAATGTTCCAAAAAAATGTCCTAGTCTAGTATAAAAGGAAAGGAGGTCATTCTATGCGTCCACCTCAGGATCTACACTCCCGTCCAGTGGAGTCTCCCAAGTAGCGGGCTCCTCAACCCTTACGTCCTCCTCCTTAAGCCGGCAATCAGAAAAATGTTAGCGATAGGGGGTGAACACGAAGCTTTGTAGAAAAATTCTCCCAAACCCATATAAGGTTTAGAAAAATATTTAAAACGGTCGGTCTCAATTTTAACATAACATAAATACATAATTTGAAATAAAGCAGTGACATTTAAAAAAGATCTCAAGTTTATTTAAAAGCATTACTTAAATGAATAAACAAACACCACATACAAATAATAACAATTAATTACCATAACCAATTCTCAATAATTCTTCGATAGGTGGCATACTTTGTGGTAACCTCCACCCCCCTTTAGGTCACATTTGATTCTCAAGCATCCTTACCGGGAACCTCTTGAAAATAGATGAGCATTCTTACGTGGAACCTCTCACCTCTCACCTCTCACCTCACTACATTATTTCTCAAGCATCCTTACCGGGAACCTCTTGGGAAGGGGTGGGCATCCTTACAAGGAACCTCTCACTCATGTGCATCATAAACAACCTAACCAAGAATACAATTCCAACATTTATATCAATTTACAAGCATCTATCCAAAATCCCCAAAATATATCATGTAACAATTCCACAACCAACTAAGAAAATACATGAGATCACAATAACAACATTTTTCTACCCAACACAAAACACTAAGGTTTCAAAATCTATAATAAAGAAAGCATTTAGGAAGAAAATACATCACTCTCCAAAAATTAGGGTTTTAAAACTAGAAAGGAGATTTCATGGGTATTAAACCCTACTTTGTTCAAAACATGTAATCCTTGCAAAAAGACTAAGAGAGGATGATTCCATAGCATACATATACCATTGATAGCCAAAACATACATATATAAATATCCTAGCCTCAATGTAAGTGAATGAGATAAAATCCCTACTTTTAATCCTTAGTTTTAGTGTGAAGAACAATAATATTTGATCTTGAATCACCATTGAATCTCTTGTTTTTCCCTTCCTTTCTTCCTCTCTAATGCTCTCTAGGGTTCCAAGAGGTGTGGGGGTGTGAGGGGAGTGAAGGAAATGAGTGGAAATGAGATTGAGTTTAAAACATAGCAGCCCTGAAAAATACTGTTCACAGGCTGTTTTGGGTTTCTCCAAAGAATCTCCAATTTGATCCATATGACTACCTTAAGGTTTGTCGACGTTCCAGATTCAGTTTTAATGTTATTTTAACCTAAAAAAAATTTATTTTTATGATTTATCTTAAAATCCAAGTCAACGTACACCTGAAACACTAAAATTTCTATTTTACCCATCTGAATCGGCTATTAATGAAGTTTTGCGATGTTTGCAAATAAAAGGTGATAAAGGGTGCTTCTTAAAGCCTTTTATACTTATTTGAAGTTTAAAAGTACTCATTATACTTATATTTTGATTTAGGATGCAAATGGAGACATTAAATGCAAAACAAAGCTAATTGGACTATTTCGATATCGCTTCGTTATCTGAGCATAACTCTCTCATCCAAGCTCCGATTGAGATGATTCAATATGCTATGGAATTATAAGAAAGAGTGGTAAAACTTTCATGTTTTGAGTTTTGAGGGATATTGAATGCATCAAGGTTTAAATAAAGCTTGAAGTTGCAGCCAGTGCACTGTTCACGTGCACTATTCAAGCTAATTGGGCTGTCAAAACAGCCCATCGTTATCTGGGCATACCTCTTTCATTCGAGCTCCGATTGAGATGATTCAAGATGCTATGGAATGATAAGATAAAACTTTAATGTGTTGAGTTTTGAGAGATATTGACTGCATCAAGGTCTAAATCGGGCTTGAAGTTGCAGCCAGTGTACTGTTCACATGCACTGTTCAAGCTAATTGGGCTGTCAAAACAGCCCATCGTTATCTGGGCATAAATCTCTAATCCGAGCTCCGATTGAGATGATTCAAGATGATTTGGAATGATAAGAAAGAGCTCTAAAACTTTCATGTTTTGAGGTTTCAGAGCTATTAACTACATCAAGGTTGAAATCGTGCTTAAAGTAGCCGCCAGTGCACTGTTCACATATACTGTTCACAGCCTTGTCTTTGTCCATTTTCCATTTCCAATCCATTTCTAAGCCAACCAAATCCATCCCAAACCTCTCCAACACATATTTATACACCAAACCTATTTAATACAAGTTCTAGGACCTAAAATTTCATATTTTCACTTATTAAAATCAAATTTCAACTATTATTTCCACTAACATTTTAAATCTCTACTTTTCCATTCTACCAAATTCAAACACACATCACTACATATATCCACATTTTTTTACCACAATTATTTACTATATATCTATATACATATATAAAAGAAAATGCGGGGTGTTACACAGTTAGAATATATTCATCCCATCTATCGGACCGTAGTCTTTTCACTTTTCTCTCTAATTAATTTTCAACCTCATTTTTTATATATCTTAAACTTGTTAAATACTTCATCTTTTGTCTTGATAAGATATATATAACAACATTTAAAACAATCATCTATAAAAGTCACAATATTTATTTTCAGCTCTTGTTGGCGGTTTACTAAAATCACATGCATCACTATGTATAAGTTCTAGAAGTTAGGTATTCCTTTCTACGCTCTTATGAGGTTTTCTAGTTTGTTAGACTTGTTCAAAAATTTCACCCTAATGTTTAAAATCTTCATGAGATTTGGTAATAAAATTGAGATCCATCATCCTTTTGATTTTCTTAAGACTTAGGTGTCCTAATCTTCCATGCCACACATTGCAAGATTCAACATTAAAAACTTGATGAGAAACTTCACTAACTTTTGAAAGTACGTTCAATTTAAGTAAACCATCACAAACATATCTTTTGCAAACAAATACATCATTCCTATTTATCATAACTTTATTTGACTCCACTACAGCCTTATAAACTTCTTGGAGTAAGGACAACCCACTGACTAATTTTTTTCTAACTTCAGAAACATGTCACACTCCCTTCAAGATCAATGTCTTCCCAAATGTCATCTTTAGTTCAACGTCTCCAATTCCTAGCACTTGTGCGAAGAAATCATTTCCTAGCGTTACACTTCTTCCACTTGATTTCTGATAAATTTTAAATTAGTCATGATCAAAACAAGCATGTATATTAGCCCTAGAGTCTAACCACCAATCTTCATTATGATAGGTAAAATTAACTCGGGGGTCTCGTTGACCTCTCGTCAATCCGCAAAAATATCCATGATTGTCGCACAACCGGACATCACATCTATCACATTTCTGTAACCGGAATTACAACTCATGCGTGGATCCATGTTTCCTTTAATTCCTTTAATCCCATTAAGGTTCAACATACCCCAATGTGTCTCATTTAAGGTCCATTTGAGTCATTGGAACCAAAGAAGACATAGCTCAAAAGCATGACAATGTATTCTTAAAATTTCAGATTTTTGGAAAACCTTCCGGAAGGTTTTACTCACTGAAAAAGTTCTTCCAGAAGGTTTTGTCTACTGGAATTCAATTTACACTAACCTTCTAGAAGGTTTTATTAAACCTTCCAGAAGGTTTTGCCTGTTGGACCAAAAGTCTACATTAACCTTCCGGAAGATTATTGCGACCTTCCGAAAAGTTTTATCCAGAATTTTATGCCTCTTCAATTTTTCATTTCCAATCCACTCAAAACCTATCCAAATTCATCCCAAACATGTATAATAATTATTTTCTACATTATACATGATCCATACAAGTTCTATTACAATTAATTCCATATGATTACAAGCCCATTTACACAATTACATGCTCAAAATGGAATTTTATAATTGTTTTACAAAAATTTGTCTCCAAAATCCACAAACCAGTTTTTCTTCACCCTTGAGGCCCCGAATGTGAGTCCTCTTTCAGTACGAACCCCGCACCTGAAATATTTCCCGTATAGGGTGGTGGGCCAACGCCCAGTAGAAAATTTCCTACAGAAGCTACTCCCCAACCTAAGTACATATGCAATGTTCATATACAATATTCACAATCATATAATTATTTCAATCAAGAATATAGATGATTCATGTTGGAATCAACTATACCATACCATGAATGAAATGAGATTCACTCATGCACCTTACCCAAGCGTTCACCGGACCTCACCACATTATGCAATGCAAGTGTAAAACCTTTATCTTTGATGAAATACATCCAAAGATCATTTTGAAACAAAACTCACGTGTTCATAAAAACCAATTGATTTCTAGATGTTTCCAATCAAATGAATCATTTGTACAACTAAAACCATGTGTCTTTATTTGGGTAGTGGACTTTTGGTGTTGCACCGCCGGCTCCACACACTGGTACACTTTTTTGGACTTACACTGTCGGAAGTGTATAAACCAATAGCCGGGCCTTGCACCCAAGGACGTGTCTAGCCCTTCTTGCTATACCCGACACAAGTTTTTCATGCTATGAACCTTGCGACTCTGTTGAACCTTGGTCTAACGGTACCGAGTCCATTTATCACCCAACTACTTGGTGTTTGATAACTACCATGCACTCACACCCATGAAATGCGATGTGTTCTTCGTGCATATGCAATGTAAAGAACCATTGCACTACCAATATCATGCTCAATGTAATGAATACCAATGAGCTAGTTCAACCTCATATCATGTCTCGTATGTAATGAATGCCATGCAGACAATTTAAACCCCACATTTGAACATGTGTCATGGCAATTTATACTAATGCATATAATTACCATTATCTATCACAATGTCCATATATCAAGTAGCATGTATTAACATTTAAATACCCAACACATATCCCAATCATGGCATTACGTAAACTCATGCCAAACACATTCAATCACAAGGCATAATGTTAAACATATAACATGCCCATATAATCACTTTTCCATGGAATTACCAACCAAGTAATTTCCACATCACAATTTCAAGTTTGGGAAATCTATTCTAACCCATTTACATACTCATTTTTCATACCCATTTCACCTATGTCATATGCATAAGTGAGTGAAATACATATTCTCTTTGACTCACACATTTTAATTGTAACACCCCAAAACACACCCTGGAAGACATTACATTCTAAAACCATTCATATCATGAGAGCACTAATATAATTCCTTAAGAAACAAGACTTCATTTGTCATCCACGAATATTTACAATAATATCCAAAAGAATAAGCCCAAGTCATGGCTATTACATCTCAAAAATTAATTAAAGAAGTGCGACGGAATAAACAAAAGAAGCTAGACTGCACAGTATTCCAAAAGGATGTCCTAATCTAGTATAAAAGGAAAGGAGGTTGCTCTATGCGTCCACCTCGGGATCCACACTCCCGTCCAGTGGAGTCTCCCAAATAGCGGGCTCCTCGACCCTTACGTCCTCCTCCTCAAGCGGATAATCTGAAAAATGATAGCGATAGGGGGTGAGCACGAAGCTCTGTAGAAAAATTCCCCTAAACTCATACAAGGTTTAGAAAAGCAATTTAAAACAGTCAGTCTCAATTTTAACATAACATAAATACATAATTTGAAATAAAGCAGTGACATTTAAAAAGGATCTCAAGTTTATTTAAAAACATTACTTAAATAAATAAACGAGCACCACATACAAATAATAACCATTAATTGTCATAACCAATTCCCAACAATTCTTTCGGTAGGTGGCATACTTTGTGGTAACCTCCACCCCCCTTTAGGTCACCTTTGATTCTCAAGCATCCTTACCGGGAATCTCTTGAGAATGGATGAGCATCCTTACATGGAACCTCTCACCAATCACTACATTGTTTCTCAAGCATCTTTACCGGGAACCTCTTGGGAAGGGGTGAGCATCCTTACAAGGAACCTCTCACTCATGTGCATCACAAACAACCCAACCAAGCATATAATTCTAACATTTATCTCAATTTACAAGCATCTATCCAAAATCCCCAAAATGTATCATGTAACAATTCCACAACCAACTAAGAAAATACATGAGATCACAATAACATCATTTTTCTATCCAACACAAAGCACTAAGGTTTTAAAATCCATAATAAAGAAAGAATTTAGGAAGGAAATACATCACTCTCCAAAAATTAAGATTTTAAAATTAGAAAGGAGATTTCATGGATATTAAACCCTATTTTGTTCAAAACATGTAATCCTTGCAAAAAGCCTAAGAGAGGATGATTTCATAGCATATATATATACCATTGATAGCTAAAACATACATATATAAATATCCTAGCCTCAATGTAAGTGAATGAGAGAAAACTCCTACCTTGAATCCTTAGTTTGTAGGAAGAATTTGAGCTTTGATCTTGAATCTACCCTTAAATCTCTTATTTTTTCTTTCATTTCTTCCTCTCTAATGCTCTAGGATTTCAAGAGGTATGGGGTGAAAGTGGAGTGAAAGAAATGAGGAAAAATGGGATGAAAATGGGGTTTAAAACACCTCAGCCCCGAAATTCACTCTTCACAGCCTGTTTTGGTTTTCTCTAAAATTATGGTTTTACCACTAAGAATCTCCAATTTGATCCATATGACTACCCTAAGGTTTTTCGACATTCCGGATTCATTTTTAATGTTATTTTAACCTAAAAATGTTTATTTTTATGATTTATCTCAAAACCAAAGTCAATGTATATCCGAAACACTAAAGTTTCTATTTTACCCATCCGAACCGGCTATTAATGAAGTTTTGCGTTGTTTGCAAATAAAAGGTGCTTCTTATAGCCTTTTATACTTATTTGAAGCCTAAATGTACTCATTATTCTTATATTTTAATTTAGGATGCAAATGAAGACGTTAAATGCAAAACGAAGCTAATTGGACTGTTTTGACATCGATTCGTTATCTGGGCATAACTCTCTCATCCGAGCTCCGATTGAGATGATTCAAGATGGTATGGAATGATAAGAAAGAGCTATAAAACTTTCATTTTGATTGTTGAGATATAGTGACTGCATCAAGGTCTACATCGGGCTTGAAGTGGCACCCAGTGCACTGTTCAAGCTAATTGGGCTGTTTTGACTTCACTTCGTTATCTGGGCATAACTCTCTCATCTAAGCTCCAATTGAGATGATTCAAGATGATATGGAATCCTAAGAAATTTCTCTACAAGTTTCAGGCTTTGAGTTTTGAGAGATATTGAATTCATCAAGGTCGAACTCGCGCTTGAAGTTGCAGCCAGTGCACTGTTCACGTCCTGTTTCATCCCATTTCCATTTCCAATCCATTCCTATGCCAACCAAATCCATCCCAAACCTATCCAACACATATTTCTACACCAAACCTATTTAATACAAGTTTTAGGACTTAAAATTTCATATTTTCACTTATTAAAACCAAATTTCAACTATTATTTCCACTAAATTTTTAAATCTCTACTTTTTCAATCTACCAAATTCAAACACACATCACTACACATATCCACATTTTTACCACAATTATTTACTATATATTTGTATCCATATATAAAAGAAAATGCGGGGTGTTACAATAATATAACACTAGAGGTGGGAAATGAACCAAAGTAGGAGAACCCCTTGCCTCTTGAAGCGTAGAACGACGTTGGGAAGCACCAAGAAACCAAAACGATCTTGAATCCTCACTTCCCCAAAAATCTCATTTCTCAACCTTTGGTGAAACCCATCGTTTATGGTGTGGTCGCGTAGCCCTCGGCGAGGAGAATGACTTTTCCTCTTGGCCCGAGTGAATCCGAAACCCGTGGAGTCATAGACCGTAGAGAGAAGTGGAGAGCTCCTCCCTTTTTACCTCTCTTCTATATCAGCTAACGGCTGGGTGTAATAATGGGGGAAAATCTGATTTTTTTTCCTATTTATACCCTCCATTTACTTGGCTCACATTGTGTCACACATCCTCTTTTTTTTCGAGTCCGTTTTCGTCCCGAAATAATTAAATTTTGCCCCGGTTCAAGTTCAAATTGATTTTATTTTAATTTACCTCAAATTATTTTTCAAATTTTAAAATTTTATTAGAAATCCTGTTTTTGGGTCACCCGAGACTCGACCGCCTCGTAAAATGTAAAAAATTCGACTATCTCAAAATTCGATAAAATTTGACGTGGCAACTAGATTTCGTGAGACGAATCCAACGGTGAGATCCATTTCATCATGCAAGGTCTAAAAAATTTAGATTTTTAACTCGTACTACAACGACAAAATTATTGTTTTGCCCTTGTTCACAAAAGTTTTAATTTATCGGGTGTTATAGAGACTTTAGGCGTACTTGACGTAGGGGTCGACAACTCCTGTCCTACCACACATAATCACAATCTACATGTAACCATTCTCTACATACGTATAATTTCACAAATATGTATGAATACGTGCTTAACTATACTTGTATTTATTAATTTCTAAATTACTTTTCTGAGTGATGTAATTTCAGATCACTCCAACCATACCTTGCTAATTGCTCATTTCACATAAGCTAGATTGGAATTCACCACATAACAATGTATTTATAGACATTCTAATCCATAAAGAGTTGATTTAAACTTAATTGGATGTCCTAGAAAGATTTGGGGTTAATTAGACGAATACCTAGAACACTACTTTGAAACAACCAAAACTTTACTTTGATGAATCGGTTCTTTCATATGTAGAACCGGTTCTAAGAATGGCAGAATGTCTAGTACCAATTCTACACATCTAGAATCGATTTTAGACCTTCTAGAACCCGTAATACCAGTTCTTCTTTGCCTTGAGAGTTCCTTTTTCATTCAAACTCCTTCTTCCACCATCAAAACTCCACTCCAACACTATTCAACCATTACTCACACCATTAAAGGTTGAAAAACACACAAATTTACAAGATTTCACTTATCTTTGTCACCACTCAATTTCGTTGATCTCCTACGAACTGTCTTTGAAAAACCCATGGTTTCTTAACCCTCAACTCAAAACCACCACCCAATTCTTTGTGCATGAGCAAGAATTGTGCAAGCTTTTAAGAAGGAATTCCACCCACACTCAAGAAGTATTTTCAAGAGTTCTCATGATTTTTGAAGGTCTCTATCAAATTTAATCAATTTATATTCTAGACCTTTCGTGATCTCTACTAGTCCATGGCACTCACTCCCTAGAAATCTTACTTTGTCCTTCAACGATTTATTATCTTCTTCAAGCAAAACAAAATTTTCTTGCTAGTTTGATCATCTACTGGAATGTACGGTTGTTGCTCCTCCTATTGTTGCAATGGCTCTTTAGGTGGCTGGAAATTTGCACCTTCTAAAAACTATTCTGCTTGTGGTTTTGATGGTACTTCTTCCTGCACCTTTGCCTAAATTTCATGGGTCTTTTTCATAGAAATTTTGTCCAAGGGTGCCAGATGCTCTACAATAGACTATGAAGGATCTAATATTATTCCCTCCTGTCTACACAAATCAGATACTAAAATAGCAAAAGGAAGTGAAGGTTTTTTATTTTCTACTATCAGTATCATTGATCCATAATCAGAGTTGGCAGGTGAATAGTATGTCCTATTCCAAAAGAGTACCGAAAATATGCTTGCTTAGTGAAGACTTGATATTTTTGGGATTGGGACAACAAATTGTTCGTAGTAATTAGGTTTAAAATATGATATTTATTAGTCAAATCTCTCTGCTTAATATATTTATTAGGCCTACCCAAGACATAATCTAGATTCCCAGTCAACTCAATCCCAATAGTAGACATACCAGGTAGCATAGTAAGAGGGTATTAGGGATGAGGGTGTCTCGGCGTAGGGTTCAAATGATCAACAATAGTAGGTACCATAACTTGAAATTTAACCCCCTAACATATGCAAGCAATTTCTTTAGCCTAGTTACTTCAACATTACTATAGAATTCACGTACCAAACATTCATAAGCAATACCTATAGTTTTCACATAATTCAACCATCCCTGTGCCGTTGAATTTTGTCTAACCCCAATATGTTCAAAATCTTGGTAAATCACAGGCTTTTCCGAAATGATAGTTTAGGTAAAAAATGACTATCATACCCAATTTGTTGCTTAATATTCTCAAACATATTATTATCAAACTGATTTTGAACCTGGGGTTATTCCTCTTCATATGACATTGTTTAATCAGAGCAAAATTGAAGAAAAACTGATGGGTAAGGCAGATCTAAGGAGAGAAGGCAATGAAGGTTGTTGGTTTTTCAAAAAAAATGCTGCGAGGCAAGTACAAAATGGCCTGGTTCGCGAACAAACTATTTTCATAGGAAGTAGTACTGTTTGGATGCCACCACCACTGTTCGAATGATGGTCATTCACTGGTTTTTGTGTAGGCTCCTTCTTTGGCTACAATCTTCTAGGCCATATTTGGTTTGTGTTTCGAAAACAATTTTTGTTCTCAAAATTTCAAAAATACCTAAAACCTGTTTGTTTAGCATTTTTGTTCTTTAAAATTTGGAAAAAAAAATGAGATTTGAGTCAATGAAATAGAAAACAAATGTAGCCTATTTTCAGAGTTTTCTTTGAAAATTTTGGAAACAAGGAGAATAATTTTGGATCTTTAGATGTGAGTATATATATAATAAAATTGTCAATATAAAAATAACTTTTTTATATTTTTTATTAATGTTTGTATTACTGTTCAAATATATATTTAAGTTGTCCAAACAGGTTTTACTATTTTCTGTATTGTAAAATTATTTTTGAAATTATCTAACCAAACAAGTTTTTTATCTCAAAAAATATCAAAACCACTTTCTTAAAACTTTTCTCAAAAACTATTTTCGGATACTATTTTTTGAAACGTAAACCAAACAAGCCCTTAATTTTCCTTTTCCTAGATGTTAGTTACGATTCTTGCAGTCATAAAATTTAATATTAATTCAAAAACTGACTAATAATCACAAATCATTATTAAAATACTAATTTAAAATAAAAATGAAAATTTCTAAAATTAAACATACCAAATAACATATCAAACTACATAAGCTATACAGAAAATCCTAAAACTACACACTATTTACCATGGTTTGTTTTCAATCAAAATCCTCTAAGTTGAGAACATCAGTGAACCAATTAATCTCACGCCGCACATCTCTTGTGAGCATTGGACTGGAATAAGATGACATCTCAAGGTAATCTTTATTCTATCCACACTTAATGTAGTCAAGATGATCTAATACATGACTTGAAATTAGTTTGGAACATTGATTGAATTCTTTCATTGCATTAATCAACCACACTTTACCACTGAGTCGATTTGCTTGTCAGCGTTTAGCGAATGAAATTTTTGCACTCAAAGGTTTTGCTTAACTACCTAAGATTTCTAGTTTTCTCCCAACTTTTGCCTTTATCATGATCAAAGAGTGTATATCCTTTTGGAAAAGTGTGTAACACACCCAAACTAAACCAAAATAATTTTTCATCCATTTTTTGAAATTTTTTGAAATTTATTTAAAAAGACTCACTATCCGATTCTTTAACGTCTGCCAATCACAAAGACGATTATGGATTGTTTCCTTCCCCTAAACTAAATTAAACATTGTTCTCAATGTATAACATCATAAAGTAAAATTTAAAGACAATTTCTAATAAGGCTTGTAAATGAAACAAACACATAGTTGTAAGACCCCGTATTAGAATTAGACAAGAATAATATTATCTTAATATTTATCCTAGGATGAATAAAAAAATTTTAGAAACCTCGAATCATTGTTGAAAGATTTATCATGAAGTTTGAGTTTTGGGTGAATTGACTTTTGGTTCAAACTTAGTTTTGAAGATGTTTAAGTTTCAGAAGGGTGGTTAAGTAATTTTGTAAATATTTTTAGGCCAAAATAAGATTTCTGTAAACCCCCACATGTTTATATTAATATAATGATATAATTATTTAGTAATTCTAATATATGTATTGACGTAAGAATGAACCACATAGATTATAACGGTAGAAATAACTATAGGGAGGCAAATTGATTGTGAAGTTTAAGTTGCGAAGGTATTTAAGCTTGGAATAGGTTGTTAGGTAAGTTCAAAATATTTTTAAGTCAAAATAATATTTTCATTGAATTTGGAAGGTCGAGAAACCTTGGGAGAAGTAATATGGGGTATATTAGAAGTGAGAAAGTATTTCGGAGTTAGAGCACACTTTAGAGAGAATTTGGGTAAAAAGGATTTTAGACACTGTCTAGTGTTTTGATCATAACTTTTTATTCTAAAGTCCATTTCATTTGAAATTTTGAAAGTGGATAGTAGACTTCTAGGGCTACAAAAGTATATTTCATAAATATTTTTCAATTCGACCTCTAAATGGGCCAAAACTGCACTAGAAGTTGGAGCAAAAATCTGTCAGTCAAACCATACCGGTACTGTGTACCGGTACGCCCAACTCCAGAGGCTAAATAGTACCGGTACTGTGTACTGGTATGCTTTATTTAAAGCTTGCCGAACAGTAAAATAATCAGGATTTTTATGTTTTAAAACACCATTCTAAGCCCCATTTGTCCCATTCTTTCATCCCAATCTCACCCCACACCTTAGAACCCTAGTAGAAGATAAAGAGAGAAAGAAAAGGGAGGAAGAAGGTCTTCAAAGCTTGGGCTTTTGATTTAAAATTCTTGATTACAAGGTAGGGGTTTTCTTCTCATTCTCTTACATTGAGGCTAGGGTTTACTTATATGTATTATTTTGACTCTAAATCTTATTTATTTGTTAGTAAATTATTGATTCTTGATATTCTTGCAAACACTATCATGTTTTAAACAAATCTATGGTGGGATAACCACAAAATCTCTTTTCTTGACTCAAAAACCTAGTTTTCAAGATAAATGGATTTTTCTCTTGATTTTTCCTTTATTCTTGATTTCAAAACTCTAGTGCTTTGTGTTGAGTAATAAAATGATGTTGTGATGATCTCTTGCTTATTTTCTTAAATTATTCTCTTGTATTACAAATTGTGAGAATTGGAGATTTTAGAAATTATGAACTTTTGTTGAGAAATTGTTGGTGATTATATCTCATAGAGGTGTTTGGATGACCATGGGTGGCCGTTGACCGAGTATCGTACAGTGGGTAGATGTGGTGGTTCTTACTCCGGGAGGGTTTGAACTTTTTTACTACTCGTAATGGGGTTGGTGCCTTGTGAGGATCAAACCACTATTAGCTCACGGGTGCCGTGTTAGAGGATTAGTATACTATGCCTGGGTTGGATTCGTTATTGCCGGTGCATGGGTATGGAGCAATGCATCGGTAGGGGCTCTTCCCGAAGGTTGATATCCTTGCAGGGATTTGTATGTGTGTGGGCCAGGATATTCTCGATGTGTTGATTCATGTGATTGCCATACATCATGCTTGAGATACATATACATACTGTTGGAAAGGATCCAAGTTATGGATTATTGTTATTGTTTGGACTTGGTTTCCTACAAGAGCTTGTGGAAGTATGAGATTCTACAAGAACTTGTGGGAAATGGATTATGGTTGGAAAGGGTTTATTGCTGGAAAATTTATTTTACTATTTATTTAATTATTGCTATTGGATAAACTTGAGATCTGTTTCAAATGTCCCTGTTTTTTTCAAAAATTTATATATGCTATTTGTGAAATGTGACCGACTATTTTTATATGCTTTTATAAACCTTGTTCAAGTTTGGTAGGAATATTGTTACAGAGCTTAGTGCTCACCCCCTACAAACTATATTTTTCAGATTGTGGTCTAGAGGAAGAACTCAGGATTGAGGAACCGACACATTTGGAAGCTCCACTAGATGAGTTCATGGATCCCGAGGTGGACGTCTAGAGCTATAGTTTATTTTTGTGATAGATTAGGAAATTTATTTACCATCATGTATAATCTAGTATTTTGTTTATTCTGCTGCTAAGTTTAAATATAATTCTTTTGGAATGTATTTGCCATAGCTTGGCTTATTATTTTGAGATGATATTGTAAATGATATATGTGATGAATGAAATGTTCTTAAATGATAGATTTATTTAGTTGCTCTCATACTGTGAATGGTTTATAGATTGTAATGCCGTCCAAGATGGAATTGGGGCATTATAGTTTCCAATGAATCTAAAAGGTTGAAGATTATTGGAAGAGGTTATATGAGATGTATTATAATTTTAGAGGTATTTCAGAGTTAAAACCTATTTTTGAGTGGATTTGTGTAGGAAGGAATTTGACATTATCTTAGTATTTTAGTCATAAGTTTGTAATATTAAATCCAATTGAACTGATTTTTGACTGTAGAAACTAGACTTCAAAGGCTACAAAACTATGTTTCATCAAAATTTCATGAATTGGCTCCTAACTGGGTCAAAATTTCATCCAAAATCTGGAAAATAAGTCAAACATGTCAGGACGGGAGAAACACGTGTTCGGATGCATAGGGTAGAACTTGGATGATCTTTGTTGAGTGTTTTCTCCACTTTTAGCATTATAAATACCTAGGAAATGACCCTTAGGCCTATGTTCAACAAATTTTCATCCAAGAAAACCCTAGAAAACTTGAGAGGAAGAAGAGAGGAGACAAGAGGAGGATTATCGCTTCGGGATTGATTCAAACACGCTAGAGTTTTCTTCAATCATTGGATTAAAGATAGGGGATTCTTCTCAAGTTATTTCATTGAGACTTAGGGTATTATCTATGTATGTTTTCAATCATCTTGATAGTTATATGATAAATATTGATGAGTTCTTGGTTTATTTATCATTGAAACATAGTTTTGAACAAAATACATGTTTGGCTTCAAAGAATACTTGTTCTTGAATTTCTGAAACCCTAGTTTTGCTAAATACATGTTTGGTTATGAAAAATACATGGGTTCTTGATTTCTAAATTCCTATTCTTGATTAAATCATGTTTTCATTAGATACTTGTTCTTTCTCCAAGAAATTATGATTTTGGGCAAAACCTTAGAATTTTGATATCGAAATTGTGAAGTCTTTCTTGATATGATCTATTGCATATTTTAATTCTTTTATTAGTGTAGTATATTGAGAATTGTGCAATTGTGATACTTGAATTGTTAATGAAAATTGTGATTGGTTAAGGTTGCAGTTGTTGAGAAAGTTGTCATTTCATCTCTTGTATGGTTTGGGTGTGACGAACTTGAATTGCCTTCAATAGCGGCCGTAGAGTGTTAGAGGTTAGTCTATCTTAGTGGGGGTGAGATGGTTGCCTAACACTTGTGGTGGATTGTTGTTTGTGAGAACAAGCACTATTGTTCACGTAAGTTCGAGGCTGAGGGATGATATACCTTTCTTAGGAAGGATTCGTCAATGCCGTGGGAGATGGTATACGCCCTTGCTAAATTGGTTTGTGATGTTCCTTGCAGGGAATGATTGAATTGTTGATTTGTGGAGGGTGAACGAGGTAGAATCGTTGTGTAAATTACTGAGAAGCAACATGAGAATATGGGATGAAGCTACTAAGTTAATTATTGATTGCTTTACTTTTTTGCATGTTTATTTCTATCATTGATTTACTGTATTCCATATACTTGACATCATTACAACTGTCATGGTTTTACTCTCAAAATCTATTTATGCTATTTTGTAAAAGAGACTTGCCTTCTTTTTATTATTTTAAAACCTTGTTGGGATTTGAGAGGAATGTCCTACGGGCTTTTGCTCACCCCTATAACACATTTATAGATTTTGGTAGAAAAGAAGATGTCGAATTAGATGAGAAGGTCAACCTCGAGAATCAAGAGGGTCAGTATGAGGATCCTAAAGTGGAGGCTTAGAGATATTTCATCTTAATCTAGATTATTTTATTTGAGAGATTTCTATGAAACAATGTTTCAGCTAGTTTTGATTATTCCGATGCTAGATACTATTTGGTTTGAATTATAAGTTGGAGAGGTTTTAAAGTTTTATTGGTTTTAGCATTTATTCTTTATTAGATGGATGAATGATTGGTTGTTCTAATGGTTATTTTTACTTGCTCTCATGGCTGGATGGTTTGTATATAGTAATGCCTTTTAGGGTGGATTTTGGGGCATTACAATAGTGCAAAATCCTAATCTACAAAAAAAGCAACAAAATAGTTAGTACTACTATTTACACACAAGTATGTATAACAACTTCTCAAGACACACACCCTGGTTCCATTAGCTGAATGGAATCCACATTTTGAACAAATTCATCATAATATGCCTTAAGCCTTTAACCATTCACTTTAAAAACATTTCCACTTTATGAATTTTCAATTTCAACTGCCTCATGTTCAAAAACTTGTTTAACATTGTGTGAACCTTTGCACCTAGACCTTAACTTAGTAGAGAATAGGTGAATTCTTGAATTGTATAACAGGATTTTTTGAGATGGTACAAAATACTTTTGCACAATACTTTTATTATGAAAATTTTTCATTCTGGCCGTGGCAATTTTTGCATTTTTATATGCTTCATTTCTCAATTCTTGTAATTCACTAATCTTAAGCTTGCGAGATGCACTTACTTTATCTATATCAAAATTCATCATTTTGATTGTCCGATATGCTCGATATTTCAATTTCATTGGTAAGTGACATGGTTTATCATAAACCAGCTGATAAGGAGACATTTTCAAAAATGGTTTTATATGCAGTGTAGTAATCGCAAAGTGCATTAGTCAGTCTTAAGGACCATCTTTGCGATCTAGATTAACTATTTTTTCCAAAATATATTTTATCTCCGAATTATCTAATTTCGCTTGTCCACTTGTTTGAGATAATGATAGACATATACTTTGTGTGAAATCATATATTAGATTTTTAAAAGATTTATTGAAAAAATATGCATCCCCATCACTTATAATAGCTCAAGGAATTCTGAAGATAGCCAAAATATTTTCTTTTAAAAATCATATCATAGTGCAGTGATCTTTATTTCAACAAGGAATTGTCTTAACCCATTTGGAAACATAATCAACAACAACCAAAATGTACAGATGTCCAAAGGAGGGAGGAAATGGTCCCATGAAGTCGATGCCCCAACAATAAAAAATTTAAATAATCAAAATAGGGTTTAAAGACATCATATTTCTTTATGAAATATTTCCCAACCTTTGGCATCAGTTTCATTTTAGACAAAAAACATCTATATCCTTAAAAAAAGTGGGCCAATAAACTCCACATTTAGTAGTGGTTTTCTTTGAAGAAAAATGCCCATTAGAAGCTTTATCAATTGGGTACACAACACCTTATTATCTGATATTTACAGTATTTGAATACATAGGGATCTTCCCAAAAAAAATTGCGTACCTCTTTTAAAAATTTGTGTTTATCAGTCAAGGTATAATAAAAGAAAATGGTACCTGTTGCCAAATAGTTAGCTATATCTACATACCAAGGTACCTCTGTTATTGCAAACAATTGCTCATCAGGAAAGGTTTCCTTGATTGGTACTGATTCTTTTTTTGTATCATAATTTAACCTTGATAGATGAACAACTACCATGTTTTCAACTCTTTTCTTATCTTTTATAATAAGATTAAATTTTTAAAGTAACAATATCCATTGTTGGAGACGTGACTTACCATCTTTCTTTGTAAGTAGGTACTTCAAGACTGCATGATCAGTACACACAATAATTGAGGATTTAACTAAATATGATCTGAATTTATCTAAGGCAAATACTACAACAATCAATTATTTTTTTATGGTAGAATAACTCATCTGTGCATCATTCAAAGTTTTGTTTGCGTAGTAAATCACATAAGGTTGCTTATCTTTCCTTTGTCCTAAGACAACCCCTACAATGTAATCACTAGCATCACACATTAATTCAAAAGGTAAGGACCAATCAAAAGGTTACATAATTGGTGCAGAAATAAGTATGCTCTTAAGTTTATCAAATGCTAATTGACATGCTTCATTCCAATCAAATGGTACATTATGAAATAGAAGATTACACATTGGTCTGGATATCAAATTAAAATATTTAATGAATCTTCTATAGAATCTTGCATGATCTAGGACCGACTGAACATCTTTTATAGTCCTTGGTGGAGGGAGATTAGCTATCAAATCAATCTTTGACTTATCAACTTTAATTCCCTCAACAGAAACAACATGACCTAAAATAATGTCTTGTGTGACCATGCAATGATATTTCTCCTAATTCAAAATAAGATTTGTCTCATCACATTGATTAAGGGCCTTTTCAAGATTCTCTAGACACAATTCAAATGAATCACCACACACACAAAAAATCATCCAGAAAGACATCTAAAAATCATTCTACAATGTCACTGAAAATAGTCAACATACATCGTTGAAAAGTAGCTGGAGTATTATACAATCTAAATGGAATTCCTTTATAAGCAAAAGTGCTAAAAGAACATGTAAAAGTGTTTTTTTCCTTGTTGTAGCCAGAGTGCCCATCCAAAAAATAATAAAATGCATGTCCAATTATCTTTTTCAAAACTTGGTCTTGCAAACGTAGATAAAAATGGTCTTCTCTAGTAAGAGAATTTAATTTTCGATAGTCAATACACATACGCCAACTAGTGACTTTATGCCTAGGGACCAATTCATTTTCTTAATTTCTCACCACCATGACACTAGACTTTTTGGGTACTACTTATGTAGGACTGACCCATTTACTATTAGATATAGGATATATATAATATTTGCATCTAATAGTTTAAGCATTTTAGCCCAAACAACTTCCTTAAGATGTGCATTTAGTAGTTTAAGCATTCAAAAGGTTTAGAGTCTTCTTCCAAGTATATACATTGAGTAAAGAGAAGATAACTTATTCCTTTAATATCAGCTACTGTACTACCAATTGTAGTTTGTTGATTTTTGATGACTCTTATCAACTGTCTTCCCTGAAATTATGACAACTTTGAAGATATTACCACTAGATAAGTTTCAACCTCTCCCAAGAAGACATATTTCAAGTCATTTGGAAGAGATTTCAACTCTGGCTTGGGAGCCACGACACTGGACTTAATAGACATTGTTCCATTAGGTAATAACTCTTCAAATTTTGGAATCCATGTTCCAACAGTGGACATATCTATAATAGGCTCGACATTATTTATAGACTTTAACAATGCATGACTCTTTTTTATTACAAGCACTTCAAGTAGATTCTGAGTTAATGACTTAATGCAATTTACTTCTGGCAACTTTTCCCTCTCCATGGGTTGCTTAGCAATATAAAATACATTCAATTCCAATGTCATATTTTCAAATGAAAGTTTTATGATTCCATTCTAATAATTAATTAATGTATTTGATGTAGTTAGGAATGAACATCCCAAAATGATAGGAATTTGTATAGAAATATGCAAAACTGGTTGGGTATCCAAAACAATAAAATTCACTGGAAAATAATACTTATCAATTTGAAAAAGCACATCTTCAACAACTCGTGGAATTTTCACAGAACGGTTAACCAACTGCAATGTGACATTTGTGGGTTTCAATTCACCTAACCCTAACTGCTCATAGACTGTATACGAGAATAAATTGACACTGGCTCTAAGATCAAGCAAAACTTGCTCAATTATGAAGTTTCCAATTATGCATGAAACTGAAAGACTCATAGGATCTTTGTACTTTAGAGGGGCTTTGTGCTAAATGGAGCACTAGCCAATTCAGTTAAAAATGCTCTTTTCGGTACATTTATCTTGCTTTTTACTGTGAAAAGATCTTTCAAAAACTTGGCATATGAAGGGACTTGCTTGATTGCATCCAACAGGGGGATGGTAATCTTCATTTGGTTAAACAACTCAAAGATTGCAGCATGATTATTCAATGGCTGAGGTTTCTTGACTGGTTGAGAAAAAGGTAAAGGAACAGGATTTGATTTGTCTTTTTCATCAAGCAACTTTGTTTCCTTTTGAACTATTGGTTCAGTAACAGGGATGACTCAGCTATTGGCTCAAGAGTTTTGACTTTGATGGTTTTTTCAATCACTTTACCACTCCTCAATGTGGTAATTGCTTGGACCTGACTTGAAGAAGATTTAGAGGACAAAACATTAGCCTATTGACCCTGTGAAGGTTTAAGTTGAGGTGAAAATTTTTCCTTTTCTGTTGTGCTCAAAGACTAGGTCAATTTGGTTAGATGAATCTTAATATCCTCGATGTTTTGTAATGTTTGAGCTTTGAAATCATTGAATGCATAATTGGACTGTGTATTAAAATTCATTTGACTCTGAATGAACTGATTCATGGTATCTTTCAAACTTCTTTTATGTGGGAGTTGATAAGGCTAATATGGTTGCTAAGTCTAAGGTTATGGTGGAGGTGGACCTGGTTGCTAACTAACAGGATGCGTGTTTCTCTAATTGAAATTGGGTGATTCCACCACCTTGGGTTGTAAGTTTCAGAATATGGATTGAAATATGGCTTGTTAAAGTTTGAAATGACATTGGTTTGCTCTATCAAGACTTCCTTAAATGTTGGGATGATGGGACACTCCCATGTAGGATGTCCTGAAAAAGCACAAATTTCACACAATTGGTCATTGGGGACTTTTTTTTTTATCTCTAGAGCATCCAGCTTTTGAGACAAAGTAGCCATGCTGGCCCTCAGGTCATCATTCTTTTTTAACACATATTTCCCTCCCTAGGATGTGGATGACTTAGTTTCAACAATATTTGGTGAGGTTGAGTCCCATATTTTGGAACTCTCAGAAATAGTATCAAAAAACCAGAATACCTCGTCGGGATTCTTTTCCATGAATTCTCCTTGGGCCATCATTTCTAAAAATTGACGCAATGTAGAAGGAAGGGCATCATAAAAAAAATCAACTAAGTCCAGCTCTCAAATGCATGATGTAGGCAAGCTTATAGAAAATCCTTAAATCTCTCACAACATTGATAAAAAATATCTATCTCTTTCATACAAAAATTCATGATTTGATATCTCAATGCATTAGTACGATGTACAAGAAAAAATTTCTTGAAAAATTAAGCTTATGAAACTTGCAAAATTGGAATGGATTGAGCTTTCAAAAAATTTAGCCACTATTTAGCTTTATCCTTCAAAGAAAAAGGAAAAAGTTTCAACCGGGCCATTTTAAAATTATCTTGTAATGCACCACATACTTCCTCGAATTCTTTCATATGCAAATAAGGACTTTCAGACTCAAGACCATGAAATTGTGGTAAAAGTTGTATTGTCCCTTCTTTGATATTAAAATTTAGAGCATTTGTGGGAAAAATAAAACATGAGGGAACACTAGTGTGTGTAGGATGTAAATATTCTCTTAAAGGTCTAGCATTTTGAACCACCTCTTGTTCTCTTCGATTATCATTAGCCATGCTTAATTCAAAAGAGTCTGAAGATGCTTGTGATGATGACAAAGGTGAAAAAGGTGAAGATGAGGACTAGACTGATTTACAGACCCTACTAATGACTTAACCGAAATAAACAATAAAACTAAAAAAAATAGTATATATACATATAACATAGACTAAGCAACTTCCCCGTTCGTTTTCAAACTACCGTAACTCCTTGGTAATGGCGCCAAAAGCTTGACTTGATCTTAATCACACACCCAAGTATAAGTGGTCAAGTTGTAATGTTACTTGATTAAGTCCGAGGTTGAATCTACAGGGAGTTATCTATTGGAACTTTAAAACAAAAAAGATGAAATTGTCATAAGAGTATTGTGCATTATAAGAGCTTGTGGTGTGAGCTTGGAACTAATAAATAAACACTTAAACTGAACTTTGATTAAAACAATTGAAAAAGACTGCTCTTTAGCTTGGGGATCCAACATGCATCCTATTGTTTGACTATGAAAATGCCACCTTACAATAATTAACTCCTGTGTAGACAGAAAGTTAATCGGAAGGTTTGAAGCATAGGTTGAACCATATCACAACAACTATCAAGTTACCCAGAAGGTCTATGCACCTTACAACAATCAAATAACCCTAGTAAGTTCGAAGATGAACCATTTAAAAGGTTTACTGTAGCTATTTGATTGACAGGTCTATGATTCAATGGAGACGGAGTTTCAGTTTATGCATTGAATCAAAAGCATTGGCTATGACAAGACTTAACCTGTCCATTACCAATCTCCCATCTATTACATAAATTCCAACAATGTGCATCATTGTATCATGCATGAAGTATATAATAACGTATAGATGAAATGGTATATAATAATAAGTTTAGCTTAGTACTCGTAACTATGAGCATATACTAGTACAATACCAAACAAAAATAACAATCATCAATCATTTAAGGGAGGTATAATCACTAAAGCATAGGTAGAACATTGGCATTTCCATAATACATACAACATTACACATGTCTTCACCCTTTACTAAAGAGTATAAATGGACTACTCACACTTCATTGCTATAGACAAGCAAGAAGGGTAAGACAATCCAATTGCAATACAATGCAAATGCAAAACAAATGCAAAGAATCATTCCCCAAGGAATAGTTGGAACACCTTTACTCTTATTACCAACTAGGGCAACAAAGTGAGAGAGGTTCAAGCCTCCAAGTAAAAAAAGATGTAAAAGAAATGTAGAATAAGAGAATTTTTGGCTAGGAGTGTTTAGGGTAGGATATTTCTTCTCTAGGACTTTGGCTTGCCAAAGGTGGAAGATCTCCACTAAAATGACTTTGAACACGCCTATTTATATGCTCCGATGAGGGTCAAGACAGCCAATTAGGGCCCTCGCCACATCAACGGACCAATGGGAGAAAATGAAGAAGTGAGGCGGTTAGGGCTATAGTCTGGATGCCACCACCACCATCCAGACAGTGCTCATCCTCTGAATTTTGTGTTGAAGCCTCCTTTGTTGACTTCTTTGACTTTGGCCACCAATGGGATGGTAGATTCACCATCCGGATGGTGATTGAGTGTTGATTTTCCTTTTGCCTCCTTCTTTTTGTTCCTTTTTCACGCTTTAATCTTCCAGGTTTACTTAATTACATATGAAACCTTACAAAATATATAATTCAAACATTAATCCTAAATTAATCTCAATTAAGCACTTTAGATCAATTAACGCACATAATTAACCCTAAACCTAAATTCATTTACGCACTTTTTAGAGTTAATCACCCATGCCAACAGGAGTCATATATGGCTTGGGATAAAATATTGTGTTTTTCTCCTAAAACTTGAAACAAATCCCCTCTGAAGCGTAGGCAGTGACTTGCTTTTGATCATAATCAATAATCACCCGATGTGCCGTTAACCAATCCATCCCGAGAATAATGTTAAACTCCGATATATCCATGACCCTAAGGTTTACCGTGAGTTGAATTCTTGAGATCTCTAACTCACAAACTTGACATATCTTATCAATGAAAACCCTAGCTCTTAGGGGAGAATTCACGTACAATGGCTAATCTAAGCTCAAATCTTTCACACAAGATGCAGAGGTGAATTAATGAGATGCACCCAAATCAAATAACACTCGTGCCTATAAACGAGAGAGTAGAAGTGTACTCTAAATCACCAATTGAACCACCGGCTCAGTCTGAGAAGTAACAATGAATACTTGCCCCTAGGCCCCTAATGTCACTACCTGAAATCCCTATCCCTAGCCTCGACCTACACCCTAGCCCATTTGGCTTGATTGTAGAGTCCTTGAATGTGAAGTAGTTGGAGCCTGCTCCGTGCGCTGAAGTTGATACTAATTCCTCTTGGCCCAAGGTAAGATAGGGAGGAGTGAAATATATCTGTGGAATCCCCACTAATGTCTGGGATTGAGAAGCCCGTAACTTTAGGATCCCTGCTACTTGGGCTTTATTTCATTGTTCCTAATCTCCTATCAAGATTCCAATCATGTGTATGTGGCTTATGCGGTTAGGTGAGTGTCACTCTCCTTGGGATATCATGCAAGAAATGGAGATTAAAACTTGTATTAAAGTGAAGAAAAGCGAACCTACAAAAATAAGTGCATTTAATACCCAACTCAAAAGCTTGAAGTGAAAAACTTAAATGTAACAATGGTGGATTGAAAGATACTTGACTAAACCTGCAATACACTTGAAATAAATGACATTAAGTGCTATAAATGAAGAGTATAAAAGTCTTACAACTGATTACAAGTGAAATGGGTAGAAGAAATGCAAAAATCTAACTTCTCTCTCTAAAACTATGTCTTCCTCCTTGAGCTCCCCTTTCTACAATGCTAAACAATCCTGAATAATGTGAAGAGTCTGTAGCATTTTCTTCCATGGAGGTCTCCTAGGCTGTGTGAGAGGCTTCCCATCCATAAGGGGCTGAGTTGATGGCTTGGACAGGCTAGGACAAGTCTAGCCTACAACTCCCTAGACTTCACCCTTCTTTCTCTTCCTCATAAATGCTTGGACCTCCAAAGTCTAACCATAGGCATAGGGAGACATGTATGTGTGTAAGAGATGTTAGGGGACAATTGGGAGAATCATAGGTGGGGCCCCCAAGTGGTAGAGCTTGAGTTGCAGGGCATCTGACATTTCTGGGCAAAACCTTCCGAAAGGTCGATGCAAACCTTCCAAAAGGTTTTGGCAGAGGCAGAATGAAAAGCTGTCTAGAACCTCAAACATTTTGGAAGGTCGATGCAAACCTTCCAGAAGGTTTTCTTCCAATTGGCCTTTTTCTTGATTTCTTCACCTTCCAATCCTTCCTTTAAGCTATCCCTCATCTCCATTGAGCTTGAGCTTTACGATGGAGCCTTAACTCAAGCTATATTCAACTCTTTACCTCCAATCACACAACAACTTCATTAAGTGTTTGATTAATTGCATTTCTCTCAAATTTCACAACAAAAGCAAGTATAAAAGGGTATAAAAAGCATACATAATGTGCAATATTTTGTGCTAAGCACCTGCCCGAGATGACAATCCCTCTTCAGGTGGCCCCGCTGATGATATAAGTAAAATGTCTTTTGGCCTCCTTGGTATGTCCCTTGAAGTTCTTCCCTCCTTGGGAAAATTGACTCTGTCCTTGGTCTTGATACCCTCATCTTTGCCCTTGGGACCCTTGTGGTGTAGAGGTCCTTTGTTTCTTACCCAAACTTGTGTTGGAGGATTGACCCTCCTTTTTATTGTCTTTAGCACTGGCCTTGCGGATGCTCTTAGCGTCATCCACCTCTTTTTTGATAACCATGGTCATCTCGACCATTGAGTCTAGGTCTTGTAGGCAATGGCCTGGATGGACAACTTTAAGCCATCCTCTAACCTCTTCACTTTGGCCAAGTCTGTGGTCACGTAATCATCAACAAAATGGGCTAGCTCGGTGAATTTCACCATGTATTGCATCACTGTCATAGTCCCTTACTTTAGGTCTAGGAATTCTAGGGCTTTCACATGCTGAAGGGCCAACGAAAAATTCTTGTTCATGAAGAGCTCTTGGAACTCTTCTTATGTCATCGTCTCAATGTCTCTCGATGTCTTGGCCTAAGTCCACCACTGATGGGCCTTTCCCTCAAGTTGGAACATTGTCATCCTTACCTTGGTGGCATTGGAGGTGATTTCCATTGCCTAAAATATCTTCTCTACTTGTTGAAACCAATGGTTGGCCACCATTGGGTCCGCATCCCCCATGGAAGTAGGCGGCCTATGTGCCTTAAACTTTTGGAGGTGATTTAAGCCTCCTTGGCCCACGTTGCTGCTAGCTTGTAAGAAATTAGCCACCATAGCGGTCATGGCATCCATGAATGCGCCTTGATCGTAGATGGGTAGTGGTGGTTGGTTGTTCTGACCGCCTCCTTGACCAGGTTGATGTCCTAGTTCTCTAGTTGCCACCTAAAACATAGAAGATAGCAATAGCCCTAACTTAGTGTCATGGACCATTAACAATGTCAAAGCATACCAAAATATATCACAATGATACAATGATGCCGTCAAGAGAATATGAGAGTTGATTTCAAAACTTGAACCAAAACTTTTAAACAACAATCGCGTTCAAATGTACATATGTTCGAACTAGAATTGTGTTCGAATGGACAGAAGTCCTAGTACCTCACTCTTTGAGGTTTTCTGATATTTCTACCAAAGTACTGGGAGCAAGTCACGTTCGACCATGTGTCACGTTTGAATGTGTGACGCCCCTAAAATCGGGGGTCTTTTTATTAACCGTTGACCACCCATCAACCTGAGGAAGTACCCGTGATTGTCGCACAACTCGACGTTATGTCAATAACATCCCTTTAACTTGGATTATAACCCACATGTGTAACCCATGCATATTTTTCCATTTGACCCAACCGGGCCCAATATACCACCATTTATACTTATTTTGTGTCCATTCATATCTTTGAAATCAAAGAACCCAAAGTCCGAAAGCATGGCAAAATAATTTTTAAAATTTCAGATTTTTGGAAGGTGTACAGGTACGCCATACCAGTACACCGTACCGGTACGAGTTGACCACTGGACCTCGTCATACCGATACGCCATATCGATACGCTTTGCTGACTTTTGCCTATTTCTCCTGTTTTTCATTTCCAACTCATTCTTAAGTATATTATTTCCATCCAACAAATGTATAATGAAGAGTTTCATATTACACAAGGTCCATACCATTTCGATTACATTAATTTACATGCCAAAACTAGTTTTCATAAAAATTTTACAAAACTCAAAATAAAGCCACATTTCGGCTTTCTTCATCCTTGAGGTCCCAAGTGAGGGCCTTCCATCGATGTATACTCCGCACCTGAAATATTTTTCCGTATAAGGTAAGCCACGCCTAGTAGAGTATTTCCTACAGAGGCTACTCCCCCAACTTAGATGCATATGAAATGCGCACACATAACATTCAACACGGAAATAATCATTCCAAACAAGAATATGCAAATTCAATGTTGGACTTTCTATCATATCATGCCATGAAATGAGATGAGACTCACTCATGCCCTTTAACCCGAGTCCTCTCCGGCTCTCACAACACAATGCTAATGCCAATGTGTAATAAATTCGTCATTGATGTTACACATCAATGATAATTTTATTTCTTTACAAAACAAAATCAAGTGTCTTGTTGGGTAGCGGACTTTTGGCATCTCACCACCGGCCCTGCACACCGATACACTTTTTTGGACTTGCACCATAGGAAGTGTATAAAACCAGTAGCCGGGTCTTGCACCCGAGGGAGAGTCTAGCCCTTCTTGTTATACCCGACACAAGTTTTTCATGCAACTGTGCGACTCAGTCGGATTCTCGATCCAACTTTTTCGAGCCCACCCATCATCCACTTATGTGGTGTTTGATAAACCATGCACACACACACCCACACTCATGTTTAATGCCCATGAATGTGATGCCAACATCATGCCCCATATGCAATGAATGCCAATAGGCAATTTACACCATTCTATTACCAATTATATCAAAAAGCATATAATTTCACAATTTATCATAATGCTAACATGTCATAACACATATATTAATATTATATCCAACAACAATTTTCAAACATGTTATCACATAATATATATGTCAATAACATACTTCATTCACCAAGGCATAATTTAAACATATAGCATGCCCACAAATACAAATTTTCATGGAATTACGCAAGTAATTACCACATACCAACTCCACGCTAGGAATTTATTTTAAACCATTCTATACCCATTTCATCAATTTCACAAACATAGGTAAATGATATAAGTTTCTATCAAACTACCTATTTCATATAAACACCCTAGGTTGTAAAATAAACCCAAGTAGGAAAGAACTCTACCTCTTAAAGCGTAAAGAACACGTTGGGAAGTTCCATAACTTCAACTCGAGCTCTAATTCAAGCCTTCCCAATATTTCATTTTTCAACCTTCGATGAATACCCTCATTTTTGGTACGTAGGCGTAGCCCTCGGCGAGGAGATCAACTTTTGTTCTTAACCAGAATGGATTTGATCACTCAATTTTCGTAGATCGTAGAGAGAAGGTGAGCATTCTCTCTTTTCCCTCTCTTCTCTTCTCACGTTGAACCGTCCGAGAAATATGGGGGAGAAATCAGATTTTTTTCCCTTTTTATACCCTCCATTTACTTGGCTCACATTGTGCCACATGACCCTCTTTTTCTCGGGTTCGTTTTCACCCTGAAACGATTAAATTTCATCCCGATTTAAGTTAAAAATATTTTTATTTTAATTTTTCTTAAATTATTTTCTCAAATTCAAATTTTTTATTAAAAATCTCATTTTTGGGTCACTCGTGACTCGACCGCCTCGTAAAATGCATAAAATCTGACTATCTCAGAATTCAATAAAATTTAACAGGGTGACTAGATTTTGAGAAACGAATCCAACGGTGAGATCTGTTTCGTCATCCAAGTTCTCAAAAAATTCATGTTTTTAACCCGTACTATAGCGACAAATTATTGTTTTGCCCTTTTTGCGAAGAGTTCAAATTACCCGGGTTTTACAAAATATGGTTAGTGTTCAAACGGGTTAAAGTGTCAATATCTTAGTCTCTGAGATTTTTTGATTTCTGCCAAAGTACTGGGAGTAAGTAACGTTCGAACGTAGCCCCCTTTTTCCCCCTTATTTCGGTTACTTCGTTCTTCATTTTTCCAATCCTAACGCTATAAGTCCACTTAGGTTTTTCCACATTCTTCATATTCAATCATACATCAATTCATACACTTAACACATAATAAAGAACATGCAATATGCATGAATGCAATGCTCTAACATCCATCTAAGATCTAAAGCCTAAGCTCTAATGTCAAGCTGTGACGCCCCAATCTGGAGGTCCTTTTTCAACCCGTTCATCACCCATCAACTCGTGAATACTGTATAACCTTATATCATGTTGTTTCGCCCTATTTATAGGAATCCATAATTAAACAAAATTTAGGTAGAGTCTCCTTTGCATGGGGAGCTCTACCCAATTTACAACTTGTGCATGCAACACACAGCTAACCCTTCCAAGGTCCAATATTAATATCCAAACAATTCTTAAATTGAATATTCATCATCATACAACATCCATTCATTAAAAGAATAAATGTCCATACATAAAGTCCCATTACAAGTCTTTAATAAAATACAAGTTTTGTAGTTAGATTTATACAAGGCCAAAATATAGATGTACACAAGGGACAACAAAATCCATAATGAGAGCTATAGCCTAGCTCTGTCCTCAAGGCAGGCCCATAGGAGGGTCTTTAGTGGAAGCTCATCTAATACCTTAAAAATATTCCCACAATGGGGTAAGCTGAAGCCCAATAGGTTATATCTCCTATAAAGAATATCTCTCAATCCCAATGCATATGATATGAATGCACTTTCATCAAGCCAATCATATATCACAAGTAACATAGATATGATACTAAACATGCCAAACATGAATAATGTTTCATGAATGCATGTCCAAGCCTGAACCCCCTCCCGGGTTCCCATGCACGAGAAATGCTATGATGCATGACATGAACTGCGCATTCCAAGCCCTCGTAATTGATGCTAAGCATCTAATGACCATTTATCAATACTTGTGTCTTTCTTGGGCATGTAATTTACGGACATCACACCAATGGGCTACTAAACTGACATGGCATTCGAGTGTATCCTGACTTAATCCGAAATGTGTACACTCAAGTGCAGGCGGTCAAGTTGTATTAATAATTCGGTGAAGTCCGGAGTCGAATCCACAAGGAACTATGATTGGTGTTTTGAAGTGAGCAATAATAGAGACCAAGTAACTTGGGAATTTCGAGTGTTTGGAGTGGTGGGGTTTTCTTGAATAGAATAGATGATTCTTTTCAAGAGTTTTCTAGACAAAATATAAGATTCTAAAATGTAACAGTCACCCTTTAGCTCGAGGATCAGAACATTTAATATAGTATCCGTTTTATTATGTTAGTGCTTTATAACTCAATTAACTCTTGTGCCAACATCAAGTTAATTGGAAGATAAAGATGGACTGTGAGAATTAAGCACATGATTTCGATGCCTTTCTAGAAGTTTACAAGAATTGTCTGTGTCGAGATTTAACTCATCTACAAACAAACAAGTATTTCTACAAGGCATCCAACCCTGGCATTAATGATCCATTTTCTGAATAAAGCGTAATAATGGTGGGGATTGAAAGGTTGTCATGAAGAGGTAGTCGGGGTACTTGCATTGAACCAACGGGTCTTTCTATGCAAGAGTCATCTGTATCATAGATGAAGCCCTTAGTTATACAAAGTACCTCAATTTTACTAGGTACATTCAATCGTCCAATGAACTGGTGGAGTATAAAGCATTAAAACATGAAGAAGTTGCACAACATAACTTTCGGATAATCTTTACATACTCATCCCCTCTTACTAAAGAGTGAATGAGGAACTACTCACTTTTCATGGCCTTGGCAAAGCTAGAAAAGTGAGTGCTACTCATCCCTATAAGTAGAGAAGCTACTAAGTAAAACAAACTAAACAAAGAGCTTATCTTCAATGAAGAATAAGTGAATCACTTTTCACCCTTCATGGCTTTGGTACAACTATAGAAAAGTGAAAGAGTTTCACTCTTCTACGAAAGAAGGATGCTCAAGCAATGGAAGTGAAATGCATGAACAAAAAAAATAGAAGAAAGTTAGTTGCTTTTGGAGGGTGTTCACCACAACCAAAAGATGAACTACCTCTCTTGATTCTTTGTGAATAAAAGCAAGCACAACTATAAGGGGAGTCTAAGCCTCCATCATGGTTGTCACAACATGAATGTAAAGACTTAGCATAAGTAAATGAAAGACTTCAACTACAAGGGGATTCTAAGCCTCCATCATGGTTGATATAAATGTAAAATGAAAACATAAACACAAAATGTTCAAGAACTAGATTACTAAAACACTCTTACCTTACAAGAACAAAGATTGCTCCCCCCTTGTCTCTACAAGAGGAAGAATGCCTTTTAAGCTCCCAATAAGGGAGTATTTATAGGCAAGGAAGGGGAAGGGGAGGTAGGAGATAAGTGAGGATGAGTGAATAGTGTTTGCTGCCCCATGGGAATCAACTATTCTGCAGGTAGTCTGTAGGGGGACGTTCGAATGTTAAGTCTGTATTTTCTTCAAGGACGTTCAAGCTTAAGGTGACGTTCGAACGTTGTCTGTGTCTTTCCTTTGAGGGTGTTCGAACATGAGATGACGTTTGATTTCTTCCACTCAAGTGGCCTGTGGTCACTGACTTGGTCACTTCCATACGTCTTAAACAACCTTGATTGTACACTCAGCAACTTGGTCCTCAGTCACTCAAGACAACGTTCGAACGTGGAGTGACGTTCGAACGTGGAGTGACGTTCGAACGTTGTACTCAAGTACTTCTGGTTCTTCTTTTTGTTGACAGCAACACGTCATGTCTCAGCACCTGGTTTTGGCAGGGTTTCAAAGGATGTTCGAACGTGGGTTGACATTCGAACGTTATTGCTTTGTTCCAACGTTTTGCAATTTTGTTCCCTTTTGTTCTGGTGTTACATTCAAGTGAGATTTTTGTTGTTCTTGAGCCTTTGTTCACTTTAGGACCTGAAATTTTATTACTTAAACTCCATCAAAGCACAATTAGTCCAAAAAGGCATAGTAAAAATTGTTAACTTTACACACAAATCACACCCCCTAACCTAAATATTGCTAGTCTCTAGTAATACAATGACAATGAAAGGTAAATCTATTCCTAATGCCTTTTTCGTGGGTCATCCGGTTGCATTTAGCTTATACAACAAGTCATTGAACCGCTAGGTTTACCCTAGTGGACGAGTGTTATTTCGTGAGGGTTTTCAGTGAAGCTATCCACAAACTTCAGTTGAACAAATGTGTGTGTAAGATTACAGACTAAAAAAATGAATTAGCATCACGGTCGTTGGGACACTCAACCCTCAATCGTGATTTATCACCTACATTTCTCTTCCATTGGTACTCACTCTATGCAAAAATTAGCACCTATCGCATTAGCATTTGAGATTCTCTGAGTAGCAGGATGGTCATACTGGAAACAAGAATTGGTATATAACAATTATTCCCTTTTTCCACCTCCATGGATAGCTTCGATTGCACAAGTCTCTCTAGGAATGCTCTCAGCAAAACAAATCGCTCAGATTATAGTGACATATCTCTCAAAGGTGGCATGTGATCAAAAGATAGTCAGTCGAAAAATCTCATGCATCATTAGTATAAAAGTGAAGTTCTAAGGAAAACAGACTTAACCATGACATAATCTCATGAAAGAATATTGAGGTAAATAAAGAAATTCTAGTTAACACACCCCACTTGTAGTAGACAATACACATATGCATTATACTTGAGATCACCTAGGGCTTTTTGTAGGTTGTAATGGGGCCAGAGGTCAGTGGCTAATGAAATAACGTCAATAGTGATCAAAGGCTATCTTACACAATGTTGCACACCTCCTTCTAGTTTCTCGACATTTTGCCTGGGAAAGGGATTTCTTTTATTTTTCCCATTTTTCACTTTCTTGGCAATTACCTATCCCACAATATCTCTCTCTCTCTCTCTCTCTTTTTAACATGAAATGATTCCACCAACTTTTATCGAACAGTAGTCACCTTTTCTTCTCTATTTTCTTACCTTTTTGTATCATATTGATCTGCAAGAGGGTGCAAGACATTAGATAGCAAAGTATGATGAATATATGCTTTTGGGGCTTTGTTATTACACGGGTGAAAAAGAATTCATTCATTTTAAGGCTCAAGCATGGCTGACTAGGGATGCACTTTTGTAAAAGAATTAGCTAAGGCTCAAAGTTGATCCAAAGATGGCCTAAGATCCTTTCCCAAGTATGTGCATATGTATGTATGCAAAAGTTCCCCGTGGGTTATGAAAATAGATCGCTTTAGTTGCATCAATTAAAGCAAGTTTAATGAGACTATTGAAAGAGATTAGAAGTGAAAAAGTTTATCTTGAGTAATTGTTGATATCCTCTCAAAAAGCACCGTAAAGCTCAAGACTTACCATGGTTTTCTTTGTCATCTCTACTGATTGTGTTGGGTGTTTCAAGTAATGTTAGTTATATAACGATTCAATTTTTTAGTCTGATCACCTTGTACTTCAAGAATAACAATACTTATGTACATTTGACAATTTAAGCATAGAGATAACATCGATGTTCCAAAACAATTGAGGTTTTATGTTGTGGTTGTTAAGTTGAGGTGTCAAACTGATCATGTGCTTAGTCATTTTTGCAAGCAATCTTAACATCCACATGTGTTTCATTATTAACAAGAATTAGAGTGCTAATCCTATACATGCATTTTAAACAAATAAAAGTGATAAACTGAATCATTCATTGCATAAAGGATACTTGTTTTAATAATATCAATGATGCAGTTCATCCATTCAAAACATAACTTCAATTATTCACAATCAACTCTAAAAAGCCATATACAAGTATCCACAATAATCACAAAACATCCACAAGAATTATCAAAAGGAACTCCTTCACAACAGTACAAAAACCTATTCAAAGAAGAATCAACAAACAACAACCAATCAAGAACAGAAATCAACTACTCCCCCTCAAGAACAAAAACACTCAATCCTTTCCTCTATCTCTATCAGCACCACAAGCTCCACTAGCACCACTAGCACCACCTCTCAAAAGCCTCAGGATCTCATCCTGCTTAGCTTCAATGCTAAGATGATGTCCCGTAGAGATCATCGGGTGGTCATGCTGGGGCCTGCTTGATCTGGCTGCTCTCTCTCTATTTCCATCTCTCTCTCTTCTTTGGCGTCCAACTCCTCCTACACCCCATCTATTCCTTGAGGAGGGTGCACCTCTTGCCTAGCTGCCGGGGCTCCACTATGCCCTAGGCTTCTTTTGAATGACCCTTTGTTCAGTGGCCCTATTGGCTTTTGGATGTCCATTTCCGGCCTCACCCTTACCCTATTGTTGGTGCATATTTTGGTCACAAGTGTGCCAAATGGGAGTGCACTCCTCTGTGCGTCGCGCCCCTTCTTCATCTCATTCAAAATCAATGAGGGGAGGTCGATGTTATGCCCTCGCCCTAGTGCATAGAGCAATCGTGCTATCTCAGGCAAATCTCATTTTTTTCTTCCTATTGGCGCTAGGTTCGCCACCGCAATCAAATTAAGCATCTCGTACTTGTTAGTAAGCTCTCCTTGTTTCAAAATTTCCTCCCTCCCCATGAAAAAATCAATCTACCCTGTCAACTCTTTTCCAATCACATTCAACGCCACATTTTTCTTGGGCAGGTACGTTGGGTTTTGTACCCGAGGCATCTCTCTTCTTACCTCCAAAAGACATGCCTCATCCACATCGATGTGGGTGCCTCGAACATATGTTTAGATTATGCCATTGATGATCTTGGGGTTGGAGTAGAGCTCCCTCACCAAGTCAACAACGACGTCTCTTCCATTTCTCAAATGCCACACCCATTCCATCTTCTCCATTTCTTCCACACAAACCCAACTCAGCAAAATCAGTGATTACAACATCTCGTTCACAGACCACAACATGATTTTGAAAGAAGTTTTCATACCTCTCAACTTTAAGGGCACTGGGAAATTTGGTGCGATCGTATCTCTTCCTTCTTTGCTTCCCTTCTCCTTCTTGAATGACTTCTTCTACTAAGTTGGTTCTTGGTTTTACTAGTGGAGTGCGCCTGGCAGGGAGCTTAACCCTAGGCATTGTGTTGTTCTCGGTTTTGAGCTTAAGAGGTGGGGAAAAGTTTTGGTTATTTGGTGAATATTGGGGATTTTTGGTGTGGAAAAGCTTTTGGGTGGCTGATTTGTGGTGGAAATGACGAATGAGTGGAGTCTTTGGGGGCTGGAAGTGAAAAGGGATCTTAGGGTTTAGAGGATTTTTGGATTTTTTTTGGAAATTTTGAACTGAGGAAGACGACCCAGGTATTTATAGTCTGATGAAGAATGTTTGAACATGATTTATGT
>CAUOFW020002371.1:0-50245 GCA_963454935.2 Ilex paraguariensis
CTTGATATGATGAACATGCTATTGTAATTGCAATTGAAAACTTGATTGCATAGTGATATGGAATGCAATAGTTCATTACATTTGCATATGCACGAGTAACATTATATTCGTGGGCATTTGATATGAGAGTGTGTGTGTGTCTGCATTATTTTGATCAAACACCATCCTTGGTGGGTTGATACGTGGGCTCGGGAAAGTGGGCCTAGGTGCGACTGAGTCGTATAGGTTGCATTGAAAATAAGGTTCAGAGTTAGCAAGAAGGGTTAGATTCTCCCTCGAGTACAAGACTTGGTAAATTCAAAAACGCACTTCCGTTGGTATTGAGTCCACAAAGTGTGTCAGCGTACGTGGAGTCGTTGGTAGAAGTCCATAAATGCTGTGTCAGTTAGGTTGCCATTGGTGAAATTTCATAAATACCCACCTTAAGAAAGACCCAAGATTTATAAATGGTCATTGGATGTGTAACATCAGTGGCGGGGGCTTGCAATGCCCGGATACATATGCATAACATTGCATGTGTTATGGGAGTCGGTGGAGGGCTCGGGTTGGATTGCATGTGTGAGTTTAATCTCATGACATGACATGACATTATGACATTCATTTATGAATTGTATATTCTTGGATGAATGGTTGATTGATGAATTGCATATGAACATTTCATATGTATCTGGGTTGCAAAGTAGTCGTCCTATTGAGCGTGACTCACCCTCTATGGGGACATATTTTTAGGTGTGGGAGTAACACTAGTGGACGGCCCTCACTTGGGTCCTTGTTGATGAAGAAATCGAAATGTGGCTTTTGAATTACATTTTTGTAAATCAATTGTGTAATTTGTATTGTTCTTGTAAAATTTAAAAAAAATTTATGTAATGAACCTTTCTAGACTATAATTTGTGTAAATGAATGAATGGATGAGTTTGAGAAGTGTTTGGTTGGTTAAAGTTTGAAGATTGAAAAGATATGGAGAAAATTTGGGCTTAAGTACTGGTACCTAAGTGATTAAGTACTGGTACCACGCTATCGGGTGACCCAGGTAGTGGTACCTAAACCTATGGGCACTAGTACCTGGATTTCAGTGGGCTTAGGTATTGGTACCTAGGCATCAGGTACCGGCACCCCAATGGACAATGGGCTTAGGTACCGATATCAAGACACATAGGCACCAGTACCTAGAAAATAATGGGCTCAGGTACCGGTACCTGTGTATTTAGGTACTGGTACTTGGCAAACAGAAGGTGTAGGTACTATTACCACGTATCAGAGGTACCGATACCTCATCCCAGAATTTGAAAATTTAAAATGTAACACTGAGGGGCCTTCACATCTTGAGTGCTCCTCCTTGGATGGTATAAATGGACAATAATAAGCCTACTCATTGGGGTTTGGACCTTGGAATGGTTTTATGATTATTGTATGCACAGGTTATGGATTGGGTAGGGCTCTCGTACAAAGGAGACTCTGCCCAAGTTTTGTTTTGTTTATGATCTTGATGAATGGGGTGTAACGAAGTGATATCGGGCTATGCGGTACTCATGGGTATACTTCTTCCGGTTGATGGGTGATCAATGGATTGAAAAATGACCCTTGGATTTTAGGGTGTCACATGTATTGCATTATTATATAGGAAAAAAATTCAATTTTCTACCAATCATTATGCATACTATGACAAAAACTTAAAATTTGGTGGCTTTATTGTAGTGACCACTTACTTGATCCGAAATGTGTATACTCAAGTGCAGGCGGTCAAGTTGTAGTAATAATCTGGTTAAATCCGGAGTCGAATCCACAGGGAACTTTGATTGGTGTTTTGAAGTAAGCAATAATAGAGACCAAGTAATTGAAAATTTCAAGAGTTTGGAGTGGTGGGGTTCTTGAATAGAATAGAAAATTCTTTTCAAGAGTTTTCTAGACAAAATATAAGATTCTCAAAATGTAACAGTCACCCTTTAGTTCGAGGATCAGGACATGTAATTGACTATCCGGTTTGTTATGTTTGTGCTTTATAACTCAATTAACTTCCGTGTCAACAACAAGTTAATCGGAAGATAAAGATGGACTATGAGAATTAAACACATGATTTCAATACCTTTCTAAAAATTTACAAGAATTGTCAGTACCGAGACTTAACCCGTCTACAAACATGCAAGTGTTTCTACAAGGCATCCAACCATGGCATTAATGGTCAATCCTTTGAATAAAGCGCAATAATAGTGGAGATTGAAAGGTTGTCATGAAGAGCTAGCCGGGGTGCTTACCTTGAACCAATGGGTCTTTCTATGCAGGAGTCTTCCGTATCATAGAGGGAGCCCTTGGTTATACAAAGTACCTCAACTTTGCTAGATGCATTCAATCATCCAATGAGCAAGTGAAATATAAAGCATTAAAGCATATAGGAGTTGCACAAACAAAACTTCCGGATAATCTTTACATATTCATCACCTCTTACTAAAGAGTGAATGAGGAACTACTCACTCTTCATGACCTTGACAAAGCTAAAAAAGTGAGTGATAGTCATCCCTCCAAGTAGAGGATCTACTAAGTGAAGCAAACTAAATAAAGAGTTTATCTTCAATGAAGAATAAGTGAATCACTTTTCACCCTTCACGACTTTGGTAAGGCTCTAGAAAAGTGGAAGAGTTTCACTCTTCTAAGAAAGAAGGATGCTCAAGCAATGGAAGTGAAATACATGAACAATAAAAGTAGAAGAAAGCTAGTTACTTTTGGAGGGTTTCCACCACAACCAAAAGATGAGTTATCTCTCTTGATACTTGCAAATAAAAGTAAGTACAACTACAAGGGGAGTCTAAGTCTCCGTCATGGTTGATACTAAAATGAAACAAGAAATGTATACAAACTAATTTTCTAATTTACAAGAGAAAAAAAATTGCTAAGAAGAAAAGCTCTCTATTTTTCAAGGAAAATGATGCCCCTTAAGCTCCCAACATGGGAGTATTTATAGGCAAGGAAGGGGAGGGGGTAGGAGATAAGAGGGGATGAATGAATAGTGTTTGCCGCCCAAGAAAACCAACTACTCTGCAGGCAGTCTGTGGAAGATGTTTGAACGTGAATCGACGTTCAAACGTTTTCTTCTGTTTTTCTTTAGGGACATTCAAACGTTTTCTGATGTTCAAAAGTTTTTTCTAGTCTTGCATTTGAAGCGTTCGAACGCCAGATGGGGCCTGACCTTTTCCACTCAAGTGGTCTTCTATCAAAGTTCATTTTCACACTCTATGCAGAAGTCTGTTCTTTAGTTGATTCCAAGGGACGTTCAAACATTGAATGGCATTTGAACATGGTACTCAAGTGTTTCAGAGCTTCAGAGTCCTCTTTTGTTTGCTGCAACATGACATGTCTCATCAGTCTGACCTTCAATCAACTCAAGTGGATATTCGAACGTTAGTTGGCATTCGAATGTGGTACTCAAGTACCTCAGGGTCCTGGTGCTTGACTGCAACACATTGTCTCAGCAGGCTAGTTTTGTCATAGTTCAAATGGACGTTCGAAAGTGATTTGTCGTTTGAACGTTCTTGCTTTGTTCACAGCCTCTCCAATTTCATTCCCTAATGTGCTGGTGCGACATCCAAGCGTGACTTTTGTTGCCCTCGAGCCCTTGTTCACTTTAGAACCTGAAATATCCTTACTTGAACTCTATCAAAGTACAATTAGTCTTGAAAAGACATAATAATATGCTACATTTAAGTACTAATCACACCCCCTAGCCTAAATATTGCTAGTCTCTAGTAATATAACCTAAATAAAATGCAAATCCATTTCTAATGCCTTTTTCGTAGGTCATCCGGTTACATTTAGCTTATGCAACAAGCCGTTGAGCAGTTAGGTTTACCCTAGTGGACGTGTGTTGTCTCATGAGAGTTTTTAGTGAAGCTACCTACAAACTTCAGTCGAACAAATGTGTATGTAAGATTACTGACTAAAAATGAATTAGCATTGTGGTCGTTGGGACACTCAACCCTCAATCGTGACTTATCCCCTACATTTGTTTTCCATTGATACTTACTCTATGCAAAAATTAGCACTTGTTACATTAGCATTTGGAATTCCCTAAGTAGTAGGATGATCATTATATAAACAAGAATTAGTATATAACTATCATTCCCCTTTTTTCACCTTCCATGGATAGCTTTGATTTCACAAACCTTTCTCGGAATGCTCTCAGCAACACAAATTGCTCTGATTATAGTGACTTATCTCTCAAAATGGGCAAGTGATCAAAAGATGGCCAGTCGAAAAATCTCATGCATAATTAGTATAAGAGTGAATTTTTGAGGAAAACAAACTTTACTTTGGCATAATCTCATGGAAGAATATTGATGTAAATAAAGAAATTCTAGCTAACACACCCCACTTGTAGTAGACAATACACATATGCATCACACTTCAGATCACCTAGGGCTTTTTGTAGGTTGTAATGGGGCCAGAGGTCAGTGGCTAATGAAATAACGTCAATGGTGATCAAAGGCTATCTTTTTACGTAGTGTTATACACCTCCTTCTAGTTTCTCGACATTTTGCCTGGGAATGGGAATTCTTTCTTTCATTTTTCCCATTTTTCACTTTCTTTGCAATTTCCTATCTCACAGTATCTTTTCTCTTTTGGCTGTTTCCACCGATTTTCCTTTTATTGAATAGTAGTCACCACTTTCTTTTCTATTTTTCTTGCCTTTCTGTGTCATATTGATTTGCAAGAGGGTACAAGAAATTAGATAGCAAGGTATGATAAATATATGCTTTAGTGGCTTGGTCATCACACGGGTTTTTTTTTTTCAAAAAAAATTCATTCATTTAAGGCTCAAACATGACTGACTAGGGATATACTTTTGTAAAAGAATTAGCTAAGGCTCAAAGTCGAACTAAAGATGGCCTAAGATCCTTTCTCAAGTATGTGCATATGTATATGTATGCAAAAGTTCCCAGTGGGTTATGAAAATAGATCACTTTAGTTGCGTCAATCAAAACAAGTTTAATGAGATTATTAAAAGAGATCAGAAGTGAAAGTGCTTAATTTGGGTAATTGTTGATATCCTCTCAAAAAGCACCGTAAAGCTCAAGACTTACCATGATTTTCTTTGTCATCTCCACTGATTATGTCAGGTGTTTCAAGGAATGTTGGTTATATAGCGATTCCATTTTCGAGTCTGATCACTGTATACATCAAGAATAGCAAATACTGATGTACTTTTGACAATTAAATCATAGAGATAGTATCAAGGTTCCAAAAAAATGAGGTTTTACGTCTTGGTTGTTAAGTTGAGGTGTCAAACTGATCATTTGCTTAGTCATTTTCACAAGCAATCTTAACATCCGTATCTGTTTCGTTATTTATTAACAAGAATTAAAGTGCTAATCCTATACAAGCATTTTAAACAAATAAAAGTGATAAACTGAATCATTTATTCCATAAAGGATAATGTGTCTGCAATAATGTCTATGATCCAATTCATCCATTCAAAACATAACTTCAACTATCCACAATCAACTCTAAAAAGAAATAAAACATCCCCCATAAGTACAAATATCCACAATAATCACAAATATCCACCATCATCTACAAAATATCCCCAAAAATCACAAAAGAAATAAACATCCACAAGAATTATCAAGAAGAAACCCCTCCGCAATAGTATAGAAATTTCCAGAAACTATTCAAAGAAGAAACCCCAAACAACCCCAAACAAGGACATAAATCAACCACTCCCCTTCAAGAATAGAAATAATCATCTTAATCCTCTCCTTCATCTCCACTAGCTTTACTAGGTCCACTAGGCCCACCCCTCAGATAGCCAAGAATCTCTTCCTGCTGTCGGAGAATCTTGTCTTGGTTGGCCTCGATGCCAAGCATAATCTCTCGTAGTGATCTGTGGGTGCTGGTGTTTGCCTCCTCCTCAGTCTGCATTTGCTCTCTCTCTAACTCCCTCTCCTCCTCTGCATCAAGTTCATTATGTACCTCGTCAACTCCTTCGGTCGATGGCACCTTTTGTCTTGCCGCTGGGGTTCCCTTGTGCCCTTGGCTTCTCTTGAAAGAGCCTTTGCTTAATGGCCCCATTGGCTTTTGAACTTCCATTTCAGGCCTCACCCTGACCCCATTATCAGTGCAGATCTCAGTCACCAATGTGCCAAAAGGGAGTGCACTCCTCTTTGCATCACACCCCTTCTTCATTTTACTCAAAATCAATGAGGGGAGGTCGATGTTATACCCTTTTCCCAGTGTATAGAGCAAGTGAGCCATCTCAGGCAAAATCTCATTTTTCCTTCCTATGGGGGCTAGGTTAGACACCGCAATAAAATTTAGTATTTGTACTTGTCGGTGAGCTCCCCTTGTTTCAAAAATCTCCTTCCTCCCCATGAAAAGTCAGCCATCCCTATCAATTCCTTCCCAACCCTATCCAACGTAACATTCTTTTTTGGTGGGTAAGTTGGGTTTTGCATCCGAGACACCTCTTTTCTTACCTCCAAAATATACGCCTCATCTACATCAATATGGGTGCCCCTTACGTATGTCTGGATGGCACCGTTGATGATCTCGGCGTTGGATTAGAACTCCCTCCCTAAGTCAACAATGGCATCCCCACCATTTCTCAAAAGCCAGACCCATTGCCTCTTCTCTATTTCCTCCAAAATTCCCAATTCTGTAAAGTCAGTAACAACTACATCCCTTTCACAGACTATAGCATGGTTTTGAAAGAAATTATCATACCTTTCGGCTTTGAGTGCGTTGGGAAACCTTGTTTGATCATACCTCTTCCTCCTTTGCCTCCCCTCTCTCTCCTCAATCACTTCTTCTACAAAGTTAGTTTCCTGGCTTATTGGTGGATTGCGCCTTGCAGGAAGCTTAACCCTAGGCATTGTGTTTTTCTCGGTTTTGAGCTTGAGAGGGTGTGAAAATCTTGAGTTTTCTTGTGAAGATGATGATTTTGGGTGTGGAAATGAGTTTGGGATGGTCAATTTCTGGTAGAATTGAGGAATGGGAGGAGTTTTGAGGGCAGGGGGAGTGAAAATGAGTTCTAGGTTTTAGAGGATTTTGGAGGTTTTGAACTGGGGAAGACGATCCAGACTTTTATAGTCTGAGGAGGAACGTTTGAATGTTCATGTTGTTTGAATGTTTGTAGAAGAATTTTAACAAAAATGTTCAAACGTTAAATGTCGTTCGAACGTGGTGAGCTCCAAGTACTTTTGAGTTCTGTCAGAGACCAAAGTACTGTAAGCTCTTGTTGTTCGAACGTGCTATTGGCGTTCGAACGGATTGAGCTCCCAGTACTTTTGTTTCCATCAAAGACTTCATCAGAGGCTAGTACTGTAAGTAAGAGACGTTCGAATGTCAATTGGCGTTCAACCGTTAAACAAAAATTTTTAAAAAAAATTTCTACACTACTCTACACACAATCACAGAAGTTTATTTATAAAAATTTGAACCAAATTTTATGGCGTCTCAGGACAAATCCCTACCCACGTTGTAAGTTGGTATTTCGGGACGTTCCTTACTCGGCCCATGTTTTCATTTCAGTCAAAAGAGTTTATACAAAATACAAAGGATTTTTACACTTTTTTACAAAAATTTGGACCCTTGGCTTTCATCCCCAACAAAAGTACATTTTTCCATAGTTTTAAAAAGAAGTCTAATCCAAGTCTTCATTTGTCTCCATGCCTTTTGAACAACCAGTAACTCTCCCAATTTCCTCTCTCACAAACCGGTTAAGCAGAGTACCGAAATAGGATGGCGTATTAGGATAATCCTTACTCTGCCCATTCACTATCCAGTCTAATCGATCGAGTGCGCGACCAGAAATTGATTCAGAACATTGGTTATATTTCTTTTTGTGAAAGACTCTACCACATTGTTTACAGCCACCAAGTCTTTTGACATGACGACATTAAGCAAAAGTGCTTCTGCCACACAGGGGTTTCGCTTGTTGTTCTTGGATCTCATTCTTTCTCACCAATCTTGCTTTTCTCATGATCACAGTATGCACATCAGAAGAAAAAGTGCGTAGAACTCCCAGACTAAACCAAGAAAGTTTAACATCCATGTTTTTTATACTTTAAGACTTACTATCTGGTTCTTTAATGTCTGCTAGTCACAAAGACGATCAAAGATGACCCACACACATAACCATCAAAATACAAAACATGGTAATCAAAATACGGTACACAATTTGATCAAAGAACAACAACAACAATAACACAAATTTAAAATTTTCTATGAGCACATATGAACTGTAGTTCTCACCCACCAACCTAAACTGAATATTGTCCCCAATGTTTTGAATTTACTGATATGGTGAGCGTTGGAGATGAGGTTGAATGGTAGAGATCTTGTTCATTAGCCGAAACCTACAAGCAAAATACACAAATCAAACATCTCATTGCTGATCTGGGTTAGGATGAAAACCCTTGATTCTGAGTACAGACAAAAGAAGCATAGCCATGTACAAATAGAGTAAACACATGGAGATCATGAGACAAAGGACTAGGTCTTCGGGTAGTATGGTCATAAGGCTGTTGGGGTTGTGTCGCATTTTACAAAAGGTCACGAATAGCGAAGAAGAAGAAGAAGAAGAAGAAAAAAGAAAGAGGAAAGGGACACAAGTGCGTTGAAAGGGAGGAAAAGGAGGTGGAGGCCTTATAAAGGCGGGTTTTCCTTGATCCGGCCCCTTTTTGTGTCGGGCAGACACTTTTCTCGAAGCGATGTTCTGGATCCATTAAAAGAATGGTCTCCATGTTTTTGACAAAGTCCTCCACAAAGGGTTTCAATTGCTGACCATTGGCGATAAAGATATTACCGTTGGATGGGTTCTCCAATTCCACTGCCCCATGTTCAAACACTTTTTTGACAATGTATGGTCCAGTCCATTTTGACTTCAACTTACTAGGAAAAAGGCGGAGTCTTGAATTGAAAAGCAGAACTTTTTGATCAGGTTCAAAAGACTTTTGCACTATGTTCTTGTCATGAAACATTTTCATCCTGGATTTTGCAATCTTAGCATTTTCGTATGCTTCATTTCTCAATTCCTCCAATTCATTAATCTGAAGTTTTCTTGCTAGTATGGCTTTGTCCATGTCAAAGTTCATTGCCTTAATAGCCCAGTATGCCCTATGTTCCAATTCCACAGGTAGGTGACAAGGCTTTCCATAGACTAATCAGTAAAGAGACATGCCCAAAATTGTTTTAAAAGCATTACAATATGTCCAAAGTGCATCAATTAGTCTTGACGACCAATCTTTGCGGTCTAGATTTACCCTTTTTCTAAAATTAATTTGATCTCTCGATTAGCTAATTCAGCTTGTCCACTAGTTTGTGGATGGAATGGAGTTGTAATTTTGTGAAAAATCAAGTACTTTTTCATCAGATTTTAGAAAGGTCAATTACAAAAATGAGCACCCCCATCACTTATGATGGATTTTGGGATTCCACATCAGGATAAAATATTTTTTTAAAAAACTTGATCACCGTTTGATGATCATTATTTCGACATGAAATTTCCTCAACCCATTTGGATACATAATCTACAGCTACCAAAATGTATAGATAACCAAATGAGGGGGTAAATGGTCCCATAAAATCGATGCCTCAACAGTCAAAAATTTTAATTATCAAAATGGAGTTTAGAGGCATCATGTTTCTCCTTGAAATATTTCCCAACCTTTGACATTTATCGCAAGTTAAACAAAAAGCATGGACATATTTGAAAAGTGTGGGCCAGTAAAATCCGCACTGCAGAATTTTTTCAGCGATTTTTCTGGATGAAAAATGACCACCACATGCTTCAGAATGATAAAATGCTATTACCTGTTTGCTTTCCTAAGCAGGGATGCAACGTCTTATGATTTGGTCCTTACAGTACTTAAATACGTACGAATCTTCCCAAAAGAAGTTGTGAACCTCTCTCAGAAATTTCTTTTTGTTCCGGGGGGGGGGGGGAAGAACGGATGGAGTGTTCCAGTAGCAAGAAAATTAGCAATATTAGCGTACCATGGGGTCTCATCAATTATGAACAGTTGTTCATCGGGGAATTTTTCATTGATTGACATTTCATCCTTGTGAAATTCATAAGTTAACCTGGACAGATGGTCCGCCACCACATTCTCATCACCTTTTTTTGTCCTTAATGACCAAGACAAACTCTTGAAGTAAGAGTATCCATCGCAAGAGCCCTAGTTTAGCATCTTTTTTTGTGAGCATAAATTTCAGTGTTGCATGGTCAGTGAATACAGTAACAGAAGAACCAACAAGATAAGAATGAAATATTTTCAAAGCAAAGACTACGACAAGTAATTTTTTTTCAGTTGTCGAATAATTCATTTGAGCATCATTCAAAGTTTTACTTGCATAGTAAATCACATGTGATTTCTTATCTTTTCATTGTCCCAACATAGCATCTATAACATAGTCACTTGCATAAGACATTAGCTCAAAGGGTAGAGTTCAGTCAGGGAGTTGCATTATTGGGGCAGAAATTAACATGCCTTTAAGCTTGTCAAAAGCTTTTTGGCACGTTTCACTCCAATCAAAGATTATGTCTTGACTCAGGAGATGACACATGAGTTTTGCTATGGTACTGAAATCTTTTATGAATCTCCTATAAAATCCTGCATGTTCTAGAAATGATCGGTCATCTTTCACAGTCTTAGGAGCAGACAAGTTCTCAATCAGATCTATTTTGGCCTTGTCAACTTTCATGCCCTCAGACGACACAATGTGACCTAAGACAATGCCTTTTGTTACCATAAAATGACATTTTTCCTAATTAAGCACCAGATTAGTCTCTTTACACCTTATTAATACCTTTTCTAGGTTGACCAGACACAAATCAAATGAGTCACCATAGACAAAGAAGTCATCCATGAAAACTTCCAAAATTTTTTCGACCATGTCACTGAACAGACTCAACATGCATCTTTGGAATGTTGTAGGAGCGTTACAAAGCCCGAATGGTATCCTTTTGAATGCAAAGGTGCCAAAGGGGAATGTGAATGTGGTTTTCTCCTGATCATTGAGTGCTATGTCAATTTGATTGTACCCAAAATAGCCATCTAGAAAATAGTAAAATTCATGGCCTACAATTCTCTCTAGAACCTGGTCTAGAAAAAGAAGAGGGAAATGGTCTTTTTTAGTCACCAAATTAAGCTTTTGGTAGTTAATACACATCCGCCATCCTGTGACGACTCTAGTTGGTACTAGTTCATTGGCTTCATTTTTGACCACTATGACCCTAGACTTTTTGGGCACAACTTGGGTTGGGCTAACCCATTTACTATCGGAGATGAGAAAGATTATCCCTGCATCTAAGAGTTTAAGCACCTCCAATTTCATAACTTTCTTCATGTGCGGGTTCAGTCGTCGCTGCATTTGACGATAGGGTTTTGAATCCTCTTCCAGGCATATAACACGATGGCAGATTAACGGGCTTATACCTTTCAAATTAGCGATGGTCCACCCAATGGTGCTTTTGTGATTTTTAAGAATTTCAATCAGTTTAGACTCTTGCAAGTCTGTGAGCTTAGATGAAATTACCACTAGTTATGACTCGTCCTCTATTAGAAACGCATATTTGAGGTCAGATGGGGGAGGTTTCAATTCAGGCTTTGGTGGCCTGACATTGGATGAGGGTGACTTTGTGCCACTTGGTGAAAGTTCCTCAAATTTGGGGGTCCATGTATCAATAGCATGAGTCAGGCAATTCTTTGGATCATCGTCTGTTGTTTCAGATGTGATTGATTTTGCAATGAAAGTTCCATGAAATTTTCATAGAATGTGTTATTCGGATGGTCCTGGACCAAAGACTCAATGGAATTTATTTATCTTTCTTCTTTGTCCTCTCCTGGGTGTTTGGCAACATTGAAAATATTCAGCTCAAAAGTCATATTCTTGAAGGTTAATTCTATGACCCCATTCCTGCAATTGATTAGTGCATTTGAAGTTGCTAGAAAGGGTCAACCAAGAATAACAGGAATTGAGTTCTCTAAATATCTTGCTGGCTGAGTATCGAGGACTATGAAGTCAACAGGGAACACAAAATTGTCCACTTGGACAAGTACATTTTCAATAATGCCCGTAGGAATTTTGACAGACTTGTCTGCCAACTGAAGTGTGACACTTGTGGGTTTTAGTTCTCCCAAACCCAACTGCTGGTAAATAGAGAATGAGAGCAAATTGACACTTGCTCCAAGATCTAACAGTGCTTGTTCGATTATGAAATTTCCAATGACATATTACACAGTCGAACACCCTGGATCTTTGTATTTTAGAAGGGTTTTGTGTTGAATAAAGGCACTGACATGTTCTGTCAAGAAGGCTCTTTTTTGAACATTTTGGCTTCTCTTGACTGTGTACAAGTCTTTCAGAAACTTGGCATAAAATGAAACTCGCTTGATTGCATCCAGAAGAGGATGTTGATTTTTAATTGCTTGAAGAGCTTATAAATTTTTGGTTGATTATTCAACTTCTGTGCAATTTTGAGTCTATGAGGGAAAAGAGCAGGAATAGAATACGAGAGTTCTTCTTCCCTTTTATGGCTCAGGTTCTTGTTCAATCATGGGCTCAGGTTCTTCATCTTTCTCACATTTAGGCTCAATTAATGGATTGACTAGAATTGATTTAGGCTTTGGCTTTGGAAGTAGCATGTCTTTGATAGTCTTATCAACCACCTTGCCACTTTTTAGTGTAGTGACAACTTGGGATTGAGCTCGTGGAGTTTCTATGATTACGGGATTTTTCACTTGAAATTGGCCTTATGATGGTTTTGGTTGGCAAGAAACTTGCCCTTCTCATGTGTGGTCATGGATTGGGTCAACTTTAGATGTGGCTTTTAAGATCCTTGAAAGATTGAGTGGTTTGTATTTTGAAATCAGTAAAAGCCTGAGTGGAACTATTGTTGTATTTCATTTGGCTGTGTATAAATTGATTCAGTGTATCAGCAAGGTTCCTCTTTTGTGGTGGTTGGTATGGTTAGTATGCGGGAGGTTTTTGAGGTGGTGGGTGCGAACCTTGTTGTTGGTTCATGGGAGTTGGCTGTGTGTTCCTCCAACTGAAGTTTGGGTGGTTCCGCCATCTTGGATTGTATGTTTCAGAGTATGGGTTGGAGTAAAGCATGTTGGAGACAAGATTTGTTTGTTCCAACAGAACCTCCTTGAATGCCGAAATGGTAGGACACTCCCCATTAGGGAGTCCAGTCAGCGCACAGATTCCACACACTTGTTCTATGGGAGAGCTAACATCAATTTGATGAACCTTTTTCATCTATAAAGCTTCAAGCTTTCGAGACAGGGTGGGCATTTTTGCTCTTAGGTCATCATCATCTTTCAAGACATACTTACCCCCTTGGGAAGTAGATGGTTTGGCTTCAACAGTGGTAGAAGAGGCAGAGTCCTACATTTGAGAACTGTCAGATATGGTGTCAAAGAAATCGAATGCCACTTCTGACCTTTTTCCCATAAACTCTCTTTGAGCCATCATTTTGACAAACTGGCATAGTCTACTGGGTAAGGAGTCATAGAAAAATCCTACCAAATTCCAATTCTCAAAAGCATGGTGTGGGCAGGATTGGAGAAAATCTTTGAATCTTTCCCAACTTTGGTAAAACGTTTCCCCTTCTTTAACCAAAAAGTTCATAATTTGTCTTTTAAGTGCATTAGTGCGGTGTAGAGGAAAAAACTTCCTAAAAAATTCATTTTGTAGTGCCTGCCAGTTAGGTATTGAAAGAGCTTTTAAAGAATTTATCCATTATTTAGCTTTGTCCCTCAAGGAAAAAGGGAAAAGTTTCTTCTTGGCTAGTTCAGAATTATCTTGAAAGGTTCTACATACTTCTTCAAAATCTTTTATGTGCAGATATGGGTTCTCTATTTTGAGTCCATGGAATTGAGGGAGTAGTTGAACTGTTCCCTTCTTTACAGTAAAGTGGGGTGCATCTTCAGGAAAGATAAAACAAGAGGGGACACTATTTCTTGTGGGATTTAAGTAATCCCTCAGAGTTCAAATGTTAGGTACTTCCCCCTCTCTTACAAGAATTTCTTCTCGTCTCTCACCATTGGCTATTTTACTTTCACAAGGGTCTGCTATTGATCTAGGTGAAAGTGGTTCAGATTGATTCACATACCCAGAAGATTTAGCTTGCAAATTTTGATAGTGAGGAGCGTTTTCAGACGTAAAAGTAATTAAAATAAGTTTATATACAGTAAAGCAAATTTATACACAAAAAGTGAGGTCTTTACCTTTTACCGTAAAACACCTTTTATGGATCCCCGGTAACAGCGCCAAAAACTTGATTTGATCTGAAATGTGTATTGATTCGTGCATATAGTTAACAATTTTTACTATGCCTTTTTGGAATAATTGTGCTTTGATGGAGTTTAAGTAATAAAATTTTAGGTCCTAAAGTGAACAAAGGTTCAAGAATAACAAAAATCACACTTAAATGTAACACTGGCACAATAGGGAACAAAATTGCAAAAGGTTGGAACAACGCAAAAATGTTTGAACGTCAACCCACATTCGAACATCCTCTGAAACCCTACCAAGACCACCTACTGAGACATGGCGTGTTGCAGTCAACAAATGAAAAATGCTGAGGTACTTGAGTACCACGTTTGAACGCCAAATCACGTTCGAACGTCCTCTGAAATCCTGAAAAGACTACACCCCTGGAACCTGACATGTTGTAGTAAGAAAGAAGAACTAGAAGTACTTGAGTACAACATTCGAACGTCATTCACATTCGAACGTTGTCTTGAGTGACTAAGGACCAAGTTGCGGAGTGTTAAGTCAAGGTTATTCAAGACGTATGGAAGTGACTAAGTCAGTAACCATAGGCCACTTGAGTGGAAGGAATCAGACCCCATCTGACATTTGAACGTCCTCAAAGAAAAGACACAGACCACGTTTGAACAGCATCTCACGTTCAAACGTCCTCAGAGAAAAGACAGACTTAACATTCGAACGCCAGATCATGTTCGAACGTCCCTCTATAGACTGCTGCAGAATAGTTGATTCCCATGGGTGGCAAATACTATTCACTCATCCTTTCTTATCTCCTACCCCCTCTCCCCTTCCTTGCCTATAAATACTCCCATGTTGGGAGCTTAAAAGGCATTCCTCCTCTTGTAGAGAAAAGGGGGAGAAATTTTTGTTCTTGTAAAGTAAAAGTGCTTTAGTAATCTAGTTCATGAACATTACATGTTTATGTTTTCATTTTACATTTATATCAACCATGATGGAGGCTTAGACTCCCCTTGTAGTTGAAGTCTTACATTTCCTTACGCTAAGTCTTTACATTCTTGTTGTGACAACCATGATGGAGGCTTAGACTCCCATTGTAGTTGTACTTGATTTTATTTTCAAAGTATCAAGAGAGGTAGTTTATCTTTTGGTTGTGGTGGAAATCCTCCAAAAGTAACTAGCTTTCTTCTACTTTTATTGTACATGTATTTCACTTCCATTGCTTGAGCATCCTTCTTTCTTAGAAGAGTTAAACTCTTCCACTTTTCTAGAGCTTTACCAAAGCCATGAAGGGTGGAAAGTGATTCACTTGTTCTTCATTAAAGATAAGCTCTTTGTTTAGTTTGCTTTACTTAGTAGCTTCTCTACTTAGAGGGATGAGTAGCACACACTTTTCTAGCTTGGCTAAGGCCATGAAAAGTGAGTAGTTCCTCATTCACTCTTTAGTAAGAGGTGATGAATATGTAAAGATTATCCAAAAGTTACGTTTGTGTAACTTCTTCATGCTTTAATGGTTTATACTCCACTTGTTCATTGGGCGATTGAATGTACCTAGCAAAGATTGAGGTACTTTGTATAACCAGGGCTTCATCTATGAAATGGATGACTCTTGCATAGAAAGATCTGTTGGTTTAAGAAAAGTACCTCGGCTAGCTCTTCATGACAACCTTTCAATCCCCACTATTGTTGCGCTTTATTCAAAGAATGGATCATTAATGCCATGGTTGGATGCCTTGTAGAAACACTTGCTTGTTTGTAGACGGATTAAGTGTCGGCACAAACAATTCTTGTAAACTTCTAGAAAGGCATAGAAATTATGTGCTTAATTCTCATAGTCCATCTTTATCTTCCGACTAACTTACTGTTGACACGGGAGTTAATTGAGTTATAAAGTACAAACATAACAAAATGGATACTCTATAACATGTCCTGATCCTTGAGCTAAAGGGTGGCTGTTGCATTTTGAGAATCTTATATTTTGTCTAGAAAACTCTTGAAAAGAATCCTCTATTCTATTCAAGAAATCCCCACCATTCCAAACACTCGAAATTTCTAAGTTACTCGGTCTCTATTATTGCTTACTTTAGAAACACCAATCATAGTTCCCTGTGGATTCGACTCCGGACTTCATCGGATTATTTCTACAACTTGACCACCTGCACTTGGGTGTACACATTTCGGATCAAGTTATGTACACCCAAGTACAGGCGGTAAAGTTGTAGTAATAATTTGATTAAGTCCAGAGTTGAATCCACAGGAAACTATGATTGGTGTTTTGAAGTAAGTAATAATAGAGACCAAGTAACTGGAAATTTCGAGAGTTTGGAGTGGTGGAGTTTCTTGAATAGAATAGAAGATTCTTTTCAAGATTTTCTAGATAAAATATAAGATTCTCAAAATGTAATAGCCACCCTTTAGGTCGAGGATCAGGACATGTAATTGACTATCCGATTTGTTATGTTTGTGCTTTATAACTCTATAACTCCCGTGTTAACAACAAGTTAATCAGAAGATAAAGATGGACTGTGAGAATTAAGCACATGATTCCGATGCATTTCTAAAAGTTTACAAGAATTGTCTGTGCCGAGACTTAACCCGTCTACAAACATGCAAGTGTTTCTACAAGGCATCCAACTATGACATTAATGGTCCATCCTTTGAATAAAGCGCAATAATAGTGGAGATTGAAAGGTTGTCATGAAGAGCTAGTCGGGGTGCTTGCCTTGAACCAACGGGTCTTTCTATGCAGGAGTCATCTGTATTATAGGGGGAGCCCTTGGTTATATAAAGTACCTCAACTTTGCTAGATGCATTCAATCACCTACTGAGCAAGTGGAATATAAAGCATTAAAGCATATAAGAGTTGCACAAACATAACTTTCGGATAATCTTTACTTATTCATCACCTCTTACTAAATAGTGAATGAGGAACTACTCACTCTTCATGGCCTTGGCCAAGCTAGAAAAGTGAGTGATACTCATCCCTCCAAGTAGAGCAGCTACTAAGTGAAGCAAACTAAACAAAGAGCTTATATTCAATGAAGAATAAGTGAATAACTTTCCACCATTTACGGCTTTGGTAAAACTCTAGAAAAGTGGAAGAGTTTCACTCTTCTAAGAAAGAAGGATGCTCAAGCAATGGAAGTGAAATACATGAACAATAAAAGTAGAAGAAAGCTAGTTACTTTTGGAGGGTTTTCACCACAACCAAAAGATGAGCTATCTCTCTTGATACTTGTAAATAAAAGTAAGTGCAACTACAAGGGGAGTCTAAGCCTCCATCATGGTTGTCACAGCGTAAATGTAAAGACTTAACATAAATAAATGAAAGACTTCAACTACAAGGGGAGTCTAAGCCTCCATCATGGTTGATACTAACATGAAACAAACAATGTATACAAACTAACTTTCTAATTTACAAGAGAAGAAAAATTGCTAAGAATAAAAGCTCTCTATTTTTCAAGGAACAGGATGCCCCTTAAGCTCCCAACATGGGAGCATTTATAGGCAAGGAAAAGGAGGGAGGTTGGAGATAAGAGGGGATGAGTGAATAGTGTTTACCGCCCAAGGAAACCAACTACTCTGCAGGCAGTCTGTGGAGGACGTTTGAATGTGAATTGACGTTCGAATATTTTCTTCTATTTTGCTTTAGGGACGTTCGAACATTTTCTGACATTCAAACATTTTTTCTGGTCTTGCTTTATAAGCGTTCGAACGCCAGATAGGGCCTGACCTTTTCTACTCAAGTGGTCTTTTGTCAAAGTTCATTTTCACACTCTATGCAGAAGTCTGTTCTTCAGTTGATTTCAAGGGATGTTCGAATGTTGAATGGCGTTTGAACGTGGTACTCAAGTGCTTTAGAGCTTCAGAGTCCTCCTTTGTTTGCTGCAACATGCCATGTCTCATCAGTCTAGCCTTCAATCAACTCAAGTGAACGTTCGAACGTTAGTTGGCATTCGAACGTGGTACTCAAGTACCTCAGGGTCCTGGTGCTTGACTGCAACACTCTGTCTCAGCAGGCTAGTTTTGTCATAGTTCTAATGGAAGTTCGAAGGTGATTTGTCATTTGAACGTTATTGCTTTGTTCCCAGCCTCTCCAATTTCATTCCCTAATGTGCTGGTGCGACATTCAAGCGTGACTTTTATTGCCCTCGAGCCCTTGTTCACTTTAGAACTTGAAATATCCTTACTTGAACTCCATCAAAGTACAATTAGTCTTGAAATGGCATAATAATATGCTACATTTATGTACTAGTCAACCACCCCTTGGAATGACACTCTTTGGAAGAATCTTGTTGATTACTCTAGGGATGTCAAGCATATTTTTTGCATTCAGCTTTTAGTTTTTTTCTTAGTTTTCTCCAAACACAACATTCATACTCCCAGTCACATTGGTTACATAGTCTTACATGCTTCCTTTTTTCCAAAAGAAAATTTCCTGACCGTCATCTTTTATGCTTAGAATTTGTGCAAGCTTTTCTTTGGGAGAGTTTGATAACTTTTCCTTTTTCCATGGACTTCATTTTTCCCGATTTATTCACATGAAGATTGGTATAGAAACGATGTACAAGTGTTGGGTAGTAAGCTTCATCTAAGACCGTCAAGGGAATCCATCATATTTCATTTAGCATGGTGTCTATATTTGAATGAAAAAGTTGGTGACGGATAAGGGTTTGTCTCTCTACAAAATCCCTATTTTCATATGTTGGCCATCTTTCTCTACATTCTTCATTGAGAAAGGAGAGGTTCAGATTCTTCTTCATTCTTCTCTTTTCCATTCCACCCATAGTTCCTCTTGCATGCTCCTTACCTCATCTTGTCTTTGGTGGAGCCATTTAAAGGATTTAGGGAATAGGGCTTAGGGTTAGTATTTTTGAGGGAAATAGAGATTGGATGATAAAGATGGAAGAGTATGGATTGTAGTAATGAGAAATGGGTAGGGAGAGGGTTAAAATAGAAATGAATCAGTAGGTGAGAATTTTATGAAAGGTTATGAAGGAAGATTTACATTTTTCTTTTGAAAAGTTGTGAGTTTGAATTCTGCTGAGGCCAATCGATATACCGGTTTAACTTTTCAGTATTCTGATTGGGCTTTCAAGTATACCAGATGATTCAACCCCGTTTCCTGACCTGCTTTATATTATACGCCCAAGTATAAGTGGTCGAATTATAGTTTTCTCAGTTTAAGTCTAAGATCCATCCCACGAAGAGTTTTAATAATTGAATTTTAAATAAGAACAGTGAAGTTATTATTAAAGCAGTATAACATGAGATAACATGTAGTGTGTGTGCGTGATAGACTAGAAAATAAACTATATAAATAAAATGCGTAGCTTAACTGTTAAAAGACAATAATATAAAAGGTACCCTTCAGTTCAAGAATCCCATATACTTTATATTGGTTAAATACTAGAAATGCCACCTTACAACAATTGACTTCCAAGTCACTAGAAAGTCAACCGGTAGGTATGATGTATATTAAATCATAACACAACAACTGTTTAGGTTAGCTGACAGGTATATACAACAATTGACTAATTCAAGTAAATTAGAAGGTCAAGCCATTTAGGAGGAATACTGGAATTACTCAATTGACAGTTTTTCATTATGTATCAGTTAAACAACCCTAGTGAACCAGAAAGTCAAGCCATTTGGGAGGATCACTTTAGTTATTCATTTGACAGCTTTATACCATGCATCAGTTAAACATCCTTAGTGAACCAGAAGGTCAAGCCATTCAGTTGGATCACTTTAGTTATTCAATTGGCAGGTTGATGATTCACTAATGACATAATTTTGGGTCACATATTGGATTAAAAGCATTGGCTATGCCGAGACTTAACCCATCTATAACTAATCAATCAACTTTTACGTAACACCCAATTACATACATCACTGTATCATTGCTTGATTGATGTTTACCCTAATCTCCAAACACGAATCCTCAATGTGTATAAGGCTTATGTGTGTAGGTGAGTGTCACTCTCCCTTGGGTTCGATGCTAGAAATGAGAAAATGTGTGTGTGGATGAAAACGTGTGTGCGCAAAAGTGCTCCCCAAGCGTAGAGAGAATTTCGATTGTCTTGTTTTACTTGAAAGGTGATTTTGTAAAAATGGAAAAGTGTAAAATCTTGTGAATTGGTGTTTGGTTTGGGTGAGTGAAGTGACTTGATCCGAAATGTGTACACCCAAGTGCAAGCGGTCAAGTTTTAGTAATAATCCAGTGAAGTTCGGGGTCGAATCCACAGGGAACTATGATTGATGTTTTGAAGTAAGCAATAATAGAGACCAAGTAACTTGGAAATTTTGAGTGTTTGGAGTGGTGGAGTTTTCTTGAATAGAATAGAAAATTCTTTTCAAGAGTTTTCTAGACAAAATATAAGATTCTCAAAATGTAATAGTCACCCTTTAGCTCAAGGATCAGGACATGTAATAGAGTATCTATTTTATTATGTTTGTGCTTTATAACTCAATTAACTCCCGTGTCAACAGCAAGTTAATCGGAAGATAAAGATGGACTGTAAGAATTAAGCACATGATTTTGATGCCTTTCTAGAAGTTTACAAGAATTGTCTGTGCCGAGATTTAACTCGTCTACAAACAAGCAAGTGTTTCTACAAGGCATCCAACCATGACATTAATGATCCATTTTTTGAATAAAGCGTAATAATGGTGGAGATTGAAAGGTTGTCATGAAGAGCTAGCCAGGGTACTTGCATTGAACCAACGAGTCTTTCTATACAGGAGTCATCTATCATAGATAGAGCCCTTGGTTATACAAAGTACCTCAACTTTACTAAGTACATTCAATTGTCCGATGAACAGGTAGAGTATAAAGCATTAAAACATGAAGAAGTTGCACAAACATAACTTTCGGATAATCTTTACATACTCATCCTCTCTTACTAAAGAGTGAATAAGGAACTACTCACTTTTCATGGCCTTGACAAAGTTAGAAAAGTGAGTGCTACTCATCCCTCTATGTATAGAGCTACTAAATAAAGCAAACTAAACAAAGAGCTTTTCTTCAATGAAGAATAAGTGAATAGCTTTCCACCCTTCACGGCTTTGGTAAAGCTCTAGAAAAGTGGAAGAGTTTCACTCATTTAAGAAAGAAGGATGCTAAAGTAATGGAAGTGAAATACATGAACAATAAAAGTAGAAGAAAGCTAGTTGTTTTTGGAGGGTTTCCACCACAACCAAAAGATGAACCACCTTTCTTGATACTTTGTAAATAAAAGCAAGTACAACTACAAGGGGAGTCTAAGCCTCCATCATGGTTGTTACAACATGAATGTAAAGACTTAGCATAAGTAAATGAAAGACTTCTACTGCAAGGGGAGTCTAAGCCTCCATCATGGTTGATATAAATGGAAAAATGAAAGCATAAACATGAAATTTTCAAGAACTAGATTACTAAAACACTCTTACTTTACAAGAAAAAAGATTGCTCCCCCTTTTCTCTACAAGAGGAAGAATGCCTCTTAAGCTCCCAACAATGGAGTATTTATAGGCAAGGAAGAGAAGGGGGGTAGGAGATAAGTGAGGATGAGTGAAAAGTGTTTGCCGCCCATGAGAATCAACTATTCTATAGGCAGTCTGCAGGGGGACGTTCGAACGTGATCTGACGTTCGAACATTAAGTCTGTCTTTTCTTTAAGGACGTTCGAACGTGAGATGATGTTCGAACATTGTCTGTGTCTTTGCTTTGAGGGTGTTCGAATGTGAGATGACATTTAATTTCTTCCACTCATGTGGCCTATGGTCACTGACTTGGTCACTGCCATACATCTTGAACAACCTTGACTGTACACTCAGCAACTTGGTCCTCAGTCACTCAAGACAACGTTCGAACGTTGTACTCAAGTACTTCTGGTTCTTCTTTTTGTTGACTGCAACACACCTTGTCTCGGCAGCTAGTCTTGGCAGGGTTCCAGAGGATGTTCAAACGTGAGTTGACATTCGAACGTTCTTGTTTTGTACCAACTTTCTACAATTTTATTCCCTTTTGTGTTGGTGTTACATTCACGTGTGATTTTTGTTGTTCTTGAGCCTTTGTTCACTTTAGGATCTGAAATGTCATTACTTAAACTCCATCAAAGCACAATTAGTCCAAAAAGGCGTAGTAAAAATTGTTAACTTTACGCGCGAATCATGAAGATTTTTGGTAAACTGCAATAAAAACAAGGTTGGCTATCCGAAGAGGTCATTCCAATAGAAATACCAAATCAACTCAATTCATTCAACCAATGGTGCCTAGTTACTTGATTGATTCGTAAGAAGTGAGGGACTAATGTGGAGTGTAGGCTCAAGCATACCCCGTGACAAGTCTACGGTATATCAAGAACTCACAACCATGTTTGCACTCAACCTAATCAAACTAAGCACTTTACACTACGAGGTAGAATGGAGAAGAGTTGATTTAGCATACCCAAGAGGAAGTTCCCCTTGAATTAGCCAACAAAAAGCTTAGTTACTCATGTTTAAAGTAAAAACATTCATACTGTAAAGAGACATGTAGATGAAATGGACTGAAAATAGAGATGAAATGAAGCTTAGAACTTGTATTAATGCTAGGAGAAGGTAAACTACAAAGGAGAATTCATTTCATACCAAAATGGAAAGCTTAAAGAAAAAACCCAGTTGAAAATATAAAAGTGCAAGAACATTGAATTAAACTTGAAATAAAGGAGATTACAATGCAAGAAATGAAGATTACCAGTGAAGTACAAGTCACTAAAAGTGAAATGGTGAAGGAAATGCAAAAATCTAACTTTCTCTCTCTAAAACTTCATCTTCTTCCTTGGAGCTTCTCTCTCTACACTACTCATAAGCTTAGGTATCCTCCCTTCAAAAGCTTGTGTAAAAATCTTAATATATGGTGTAAGATTTTCTGAATTTCATCCATAACCCCCTCCTAGCATGTGTGAACTCAGTTGTAATGAGTGGGGAGAGGTTGGACACTCCAACATGTAAAACAGGCCAAACATGGCTCCTCCCATGCTTACCCAACCACCTATCTTCTCTCTCTTGCTTCTCCCATGTCTCTCGCTTCAAATCTGAATTTTTGGGGTTAGGAGAGCATCATGGTGTGTCAATTGTGTCAAGGTATGGTCTAGATGAGCAGAGGTGGGTAACCCGAAGTTGGTGGAGTCATGTGCAAGTTCTAGCATTTTTGGGCAAAACCTACCGGTATGCTAGCTCAAAACCATTTTTTGTAAATTTGTCATAGATTTTGATCCCACCGTCCGATGGAGCTGAAATTGTGATACAATATAGAAGACATCTAGATCTACAACTTTTATGGTTTGCATTTTTTCAGATTCTAAGTTTATCATGGTACAAAATGGAGAACACCGAGGTACTGCTACCAAATGGTGCGGGTGCCGGTACCAAAATTCAAGTAGGCTTAGATACTGGTACCTATGATACCAAGTATTTCTACCTCCTTGATTTCTTTCACTTTAAATCCTCCTAAACCTCATGTAATTTGTCCATCTCTTCACTGCTCATCCACACTTAGTTGCAAGGTTCCGAAAGCCATCAACTACTCCATGATTACATGCATCATCAAAATTTCCACATTATTCAAAAATTCGACTAACTCTGTGACACCCCTAAAACCGGGGGTCATTTATTAACCGTTGACCATCTATCAACCCGCGTAAATACACTTGTTTGTTGCGCAACTGGGAAACACGTCAATAACATCCCCTTAACTTGGATTATAAACCACATGTAAAAACCATATAAATTTTATCATTTGATCCAACCGTGGTCCAATGTATTACATTTCGTACTCCATTATAGTCCATTTACATCCTTGAAACCCAAGAACCAATAGCCCAAAAGCTTGACAAAATAATTTTAAAATTTCAAAATTTAGGAAAGAGTATCGGTACGCTGTACCGGTATTGTGAACCTTCTGGAAAATCCGTACCGGTACGGCGTACTGGTACACTCTGCTTTCTTGATAAGGCTGTACCGGTACTGTCAACCCACTGGAAAATATGTATCGATACGGATAACCCACTAGACCCCGTTGTACCGGTACTCTTTGCCCACTTTTGCCTATTTCACCCTACTTTTCATTTCCAATCTATTCCAATACCATCCAAAACATGCTTAATAAGGTTTTTTTTACATAAAACTTATTATATACATGTTCTATTACCGATAATTCCATACGATTACATGACCAAAACTATAATTTTCACAAAATTTATACAAAATGAGCTATCAAAAGCCACAAGTCGGCTCTCTTAATCTTTGAGGCTCAAAATGAGAGTCCTCTGCCAGTGTGAACCTCGCACCTGAAACATTTTCCCGTATAGTGTGAGCTACGCTCAAAAGAGTATCTCCTACAGAGGCTACTCCCTCCTTAGATGTATATGTAATGTACACATGCAACAATCAACAATCATAATCCATTCTATACAAGAACATGCCATTCAAGATGGAAATTTCTACCATGTCATGGCATGATATGAGGTGATACTCACTTATGCACCTTAAACTCGAGTCCTCACCGCCTCTCACAATACAATGCAATGCACGTGTGTAAGTCATTTGTCATTGATGAAATATATCCAATGATTTCTTGAAATAAAGTCATGTGTTTATAAAATGAAATATTGTTGGATGTTTCCCATCAAATGAATACTTTATAAAACAAAATCCCGTGTCTTTATTAGGTATCAGATTTTGGAATCACACCGCTGGCTCCGTATACCATTACACTTTTTTGGAATTGCACCACAGGGGAGTGTATGAACCAAGTAACCGGGTCCTTCACCCGAGGGAGAATCCATCCCTTCTTGCTATACCCGACACAAGTTTTCCTTTTTCATGTAACCGTACGACTCTGTTGAACCTTAGTCCAATGGTACCAAGCCCACTTATGAACAACCAAGTATGGTGATCGATTAAACCATGCAACCACATACTCATACTCATGCCTAATGTCTATGAATGTGATGTCATGGTCATGCCCATTATGCAATGAATGCCAAATGAGCCATTTCAATATCCATATTATACCCATATGTAATGAATGTCATATGAGCTAATTTACCCACATATTTCAACATATGTCATGTAAATTTATCAATTGCATATAATTACTGTAATTCATCACAATGTTAATACATCAACTAGCACATATTAACATTTATATCCAACACAAACCACAAGCATGTTATACATAACTCATGCCATAATAACTTCAATTTTCACATAGGCATTTAGCAAAATACCTTCAAGGCACAATTCATGTTATCACACAAGATTTCCCACATAACATCATGTTCTAAGGAATTACACAAGTACTTTTCCTATACCAAACTTAACTAAGAATTGGCCTAAGACATTTCCATAACCATTCCTCATTTCCATAACCATAATCAAGTGACCTAGGTTATTCTATACACTTACCCATTCTGTAGAACATTCTAGGTAAGAAATAAACCAAGGTAGGAGGGAACCCTACCTCTTGGAGAGTAAATGAAAGGGAGAACCTTCAAGAACACCTCCCAAGCTCCAAAACTCTTGATTTTCCAAATCTCCTCTTTGGATCTTCGGTGAAATCCTTCTTTCTTGGTACAAAGATGTAGCCCTCATCGCGGTGATCAACTTTAAATCTTGGTCCAAGCGATTCCAACCGACGAAACTCCGTGAATCGAAGGAAGAAAGGTAGAAATCTCGTTTTCTTTTCTCTCTTCTCTCTATTTCTCTTCCAATATATGAACCATCATACAAGTGGGAGAAAATATCTGAAAAATTAGATATTTTGCCCCTATTTATACCCTTTAATTGCGTGGTCCACATCGCATCGCACGTTTCCTACTTTCGGGTCCGTTTTTATCTCAAAACGACTAAATTTTATCCCGATTTAAATTCAAATTATTTTTATTTGAAATTTCCTTCAATTATAAGAAAATTTTATAATTTTCATTTTTGAGGGCATTTGCGAGGTCATCTAACCCCCAATTGTCTCGAAAAATGTAAAAAATTTGACTATCTCAGAATTTGATGAAAATTGAATGGGCAACTCGATTTTGCGATACGAATCCAACGGTGAGGTCTGTTGTGTCATTTGAGCTCTAGAAAAATATAGATTTTAACCCCGCATTATAGTGGTAAATTATCATTTTGCCCTTTTCATAAAAAGTTCAAATTTACCCTGATTTTACATTCTTCCCCCTTAAAAGAATTTTGTCCTCGAAATTCACACACACATGCACATTAAATCACATGCATATGCGATAGTTATATCTTACTAAATGACTATAATAATGTACCTCCATCCTTGAATAAAAAAGGATAACTGGTACAGATAGTGTCCTCGCGCTCCCATGTCGCCTCCTCCACTCCTTAGTGCTGCCACAACACCTTTACTTGTCTCACGGTCTTGCCTCGCAATACCTGATCCCGGCTATCCATGATGTGCACCGGTCCCTCCTCAAAGGTTCCATCTGCATCAACAATCAACTCACCACAATCCACTACATGTGTCGAATCTGGAGTGTATTTCCGAAGTATGGAGACATAGAACACTACGTGAACACCCGATAAATTTGGTGGTAATGCCAATCGATAAGCAATTGTACCCACCCTCTCAAGTACTTTGAAGGGCCCGATATACCTCAGCGACAACTTTCTTCGCTTGCCGAACCTGACCACTCCTCTTTTAGGCATCACGTTCAAGAAGACATGATCTCCCACCTCAAACTCTAGAGGTCGCCACCGTCTGTCAGCGTAGCTCTTCTGTCGGCTCTGAGCCGTGAGACGACACTTCCATTTCAAGTCCACCTTCTCTGAGGTGTCTCTAACAAATTTTGGACCTGTAGAGGGTCTCTCTCCAACCTCTGTCTAATAAATCGGAGAATGACAAGGCCTCCCATATAGTGTCTCATAGGGTGCCATCTATATGCTCGTTTGATAACTATTGTTATAGGCAAACTCCACTAAGGGTAGGTGCTCTTTCCAGCTACCCTTGAGATCTAGGACGCATGCCCATAGCTTGTCCTCTAAAGTCTAGATGGTCCTCTCTGACTGACCGTCCGTCTGTGGATGAAAAGTAGTGCTCATCATCAACTATGTCCCTATGGCTCGCTGAAAAATCTCTCAAAAATGATCCGTAAACCTGGGATTCTGATCCAATACTATAGATACGGGCACCCCATGTAATCAGACAATCTCCCGTATATACAACCTACAGAATTCCTCCAGTGTGAAGGTCATCCGCACAGCCAAAAAGTGTGCCGACTTCGTAAGTCAGTCACTATTACCCATACCGTGTCATGTCCCCGCAATGTCCGTTGCAAGTGGGCCACAAAATCCATTGTGACATGCTCCCACTTCCACTCGGCCACCTCTAAAGACTGAAGTAACCTTGCTAGTCTCTGGTGCTCAGCCTTTACCTACTAACATGTGCGACATCGGCTAACAAAATCTTCGACGTGTCTTTTCATTCTGTTCTAATAATACTGGCGACGAAGATCATGATACATCTTCGTGCCACCTGGAAGCATAGTAAATCGGGAGCAATGAAACTCTTTAAGAATCTTCTGTCTCAACTCCGTAGACTGGGGAACCATAATCCTTTTCCTAAATCGAGGACTACCATCCGTATCCATGGTCCAGCTCTCGTCACCTGTACCCGATCGTACCTGGTCCCTGATGGACAATATCTCTGTGTCCTATCCCTAGGACTCGATCACTTTGCTCTGTAGGGAAGATATAGCCACCAAGCTCCTTAAAACACCCTGAGCTTGAACCCGATAATGCAGCCTAAATTATCCTATAATCTCGAGCATCTGCCATTCTCGGGAAATCACACTAGCCACAACTCCCCGTGACTTCTGGATAAGTGCATCGGCCACCATATTTGCCTTACCGGGATGGTAATGCAAAATGAAGTCGTAGTCATACTCCATTCATCTGCGTTGCCTCATGTTGAGGTCCCGTTGTGTAAAGATACACTTCAGACTCTTGTGGTCCGAAAATATCTTAAACTGCTCACTATATAGATAGTGGCGCCAAGCCTTCAAGGCAAAGACAATGGCCGCCAACTCTATGTCTTGTGTAGGGTAATTTTGCTTGTGGTTCTTTAACTGCCGAGAACTATAAGCAACCACCCTACCGGACTGCATCAAAACACAACCAGGTTCGTTCTTGGAAGCATCACCAATACAATGTGTACCTCTATCCCCTCTCTGGAACTATCAGAATAAGAGCTGAAGTAAGACTCCTTTTCAACTCCTAGAATGCCTTCCCATACGAATCATTCTACTCAAACTTGACCTCTTTCCGGGTCAGCTTAGTCATAGGTGAGGCTAAGTGAGAGAAGTCCTCAATGAACCTCCGGTAGTACCTTGTCAATCCCAAGAAACTGTGTATCTCAAAGACTAACTTTGGCCTCTCCCAATTCATGACTGCCTCAACCTTCTCCGGGTCTATGGATACACCCGAAGTCGACACCAGGTGTCCCAAAATTTTTTCCTCCGTAAGCCAAAATTCACATTTGCTGAACTTGGTGTAGAACTGGTGATCTCTCTAGGTCTGGAGAACAACCCTCAAGTGACCCTTATACTCCTTCTTTGACTTGGAGTAGATCAAGATGTCATCAACAAAGACCACGACGAATTGATCTAGGTAGGGTTGGAACACCCAATGCATGAGATCTATGAATGCTGCCAGGGCATTTGCCAATCCAAATGGTAGCACAGTAAACTCAAAATATCCATACCTCGTTCTAAACGTCGTCTTAGGGATATTTGCCTCCCTAATCCTCAACTGATGCTAGTCGATACGGAGATCTATCTTGGAGTAGACTTGCACCCCTATAAGCTGATCAAACAAATCATCGATCCTCAACAAAGGGTACCTATTCTTAATAGTAACCATATTTAACTGCCGGTAGTCTATACATAATCGAAGGATCTTGTCTTTCTTCTTGGCAAACAACACTGGAGCGCTTCAAGGTGAAGTGCTTGGTCTAATAAAGCCCCTGTCCAATAATTCCTGTAATTGGACCTTGAGTTCTTGCAACCCAGCTAGTGCCATCCTATGTGGAGTCATAGAAACAGGCGATGTACCGGGGTGCAACTCAATGCTGAAGTCTACATCTCTATGGGGAGGTAATCCTAGTAGTTCGTCTAAAAAAATATCCTCATACTCACACACAAACTAAGGTAGACCTAACTCCTGTCTCACCTCGTCCTCCAAGGTAAGGCTCGTAAGCCATCCCATCAACTGCCCATGTCAACGGGAGTCATACATTACTTAGGGTAAAGCGTCAAGCTTTCCCCTTGGAACTTGAAACAAATACCCTCCAGGGTGTAGGCAATGACCCTCTTCCGATCACAATCAATGACGACTTGATGTGCTGCTAACCAATCCTTCCCGAGAATAACATTGAACTCTGACATATCCATGACCCTAAGGTCTACGGTAAGTAGAATCCCTGAGATCTCTAACTCACAACCTCGACATATCTGATCAACACTCACCCTGGTTTATAGGGGAGAACTCACATGCAAAGGATCTTCCAAGGTCTCAACCTCTAAGTTTAAATCTTTCACACATGATGCAACAATAAAATAATGAGATACACCAGAGTCAAATAATACTCTTGCTGATAAGTGAGAGAGTAAAAATATACCCTGAATGACCGACTGCTCTATCAGCTTAGTCTGAGGTGTGATGGCATAGACATGCCCCTAGGTCCCTGAAGTCCCAGCTTGTGAGCCCTGTCCTCGACCTCGACCTTGACCCATGTTCTGGCCCATCTGGCTTGATTATAGAGTCCCTACTCGTGAAGTGGTAGGGGTCTGTATAGCACCCTGAAATTAGTATTGACTTCCCTGGCCCATGGTGGGATAGGGAGGAACAAAGTGCGTCTGTGTATGCCCCACCAAAGACTGAGACTGGGAAGCTCTATAGCTCTGAGATCCTTGTTGTTGAGGACAATCTCGCTTCTTATGCCCTAGTTGGTGGCAAATGAAACATGTCCTTTGACCTACCTGGTAGGAAGGCCTTTGATTTCTCCTGACTTGGGAGAATTGACCTTGGCCTTGGCCTTGATAGCCGCGATCCTGTGGAGTCGAAGTCCTTTACTTCTTCCCCGAACTTGAAGAAGATTGGCTCTCCTTCTTCTTATTTTTACAACCCGCTTCCCGGATGTTCCGTGCATCCCAACTTCTCTCTTAATAGCCATAACTGTCGTGACCATTGAATCCAAGTTTTGCAGGTAGTGGCCCACAATTTTACCCCGGATGGATAATTTCAAACCATCCTCGAACTTCCTCACCTTGGCCATATCCGTGGCCACGTAGTCATCATCAAAATAGGCTAGTTTAGTGAACTTAGCCATATACTCCATCACCGTTATCGTCCGTTGTTTCAAATCCAAGAATTCCCGGGCCTTTGCATGTCTCGCAGCCGCTGGGAAGTACTTGCCTATGAAGAGTTCCCAGAACTCTACCCATGTCATTAACTCTAAATTTCTTGAGTCCTTCACCCAATCCCACTACAATTGGGATTCTCCCTCTAGATGGAACATAGCTAGCGTTATCTTAGTGGCATCAGAGGTAATCTCCATAGCCCCTAAGATCTTGTTGACTTGTCGGAACCAACGGTCAGTCACCATCGAATCCGCTCCTCCCACAAAATTCGGCGGTTGGTGTGCCTTAAACTTCTGAAGGTTACTTGAGCCTCCTTGGCCGACATTTGCACTAGTCTGTACAATGGTAGCAGCTGTAGCACTAGCCTATGCAATGGTAGCAGCCGCAACACCAATAGCCTCCACAAAAGCTTGATGGTCAAAGGCCGGTGGTGGTTGATCATTGTTCCACCCACCGCCTCGGCGTCGTCTTCCCCTATTTTCCATCTACACACATGGAAGATAACAATGGAGCCTCACATACTATCCTAAAATAGGAATCAAGTTTAAACTTTGAAATTTCTCTCCTTGTCTCCCTAGTAGTGTGTGCGCCACCTACTTGTAGACATCTACACCTTGAATTATCCCGTTCATTTCTTTTTTCGAACCCCAAGGTTATGTTTTCTAACCCTAGTGTTTCTCCTTTCCCTATACATTTTTCCATGTATACACTTCACATAACACATAACACATAACATGTAGCAATTTAAACAAATAACATGAAATGCAAAATGAATGCAATGGTCTAAACCCATGCCCAATAGCCCTAGGTAAATTGTATATCTATGCTGTGACACCCCTAAAATCGGGGGTCATTTATTAACCGTTGACCATCCATCAACCCATGGATATACACTTGTTTGTCGCACAACTGGCCGACACGTCAATAACATCCCTTTTGCCAGGATTATAAACCACACGTAAAACCCCGTATACATTTTGTCATTTGATCCAACCGTGGTCTAATGTATTACATTTCATACTCCATTATAGTCCATTTACATCCTTGAAACCCAAGAACCCATAGCCCAAAAGCTTGGTAAAGTAATTTTAAAATTTTGTAAAGAGTACCGCTACAGCGTACTGGTACTGTGAACCTTCTGAAAAATCTGTACCGGTACACTCTACTTTTTGGACAAGGCTGTACCGGTACTATCAACCCACTGGAAAATCTGTACTGTTACGGGTAACCCATTGGACCCCGTTGTACTAGTACTCAGTACAGGTTCTCTTTGCCAACTTTTGCCTATTTCACCTACTTTTTATTTTCGATCCATTCCAATCTATTCCAATACCATCCAAAAATATGCTTAATAAGGCTTTTCACATAAAACTTATTATATCATGTTCTGTTACCGATAATTCCATACGATTATATGCCCAAAAATATAATTTTCATAAAATTTATACAAAATGAGCTATTAAAAGCCACAAGTCGGCTCTCTTCATCTTTGAGGCTCGAAATGAGAGTCCTCCATCGGTGTGAACCTTACACCTGATAGTTTTCCCGTATAGGGTGAGCTACGCTCGATAGAGTATCTCCTATAGAGGCTACTCCCACCTAGATGCATATGAAATGTACACGTGCAACAATCAACAATCATAATCCGTTCTATAAAAGAACATGTCATTCAAGATAGAAATTTCTACCATTTCATGTCATGATATGAGGTGATACTCACTCATGCACCTTTAACTCGAGTCCTCACCGACTCCCACAACACAATGCAATGCACGTGTATATTTCATTTGTCATTGATGAAACACATCCAATGATTTCTTGAAATAAAGTCACGTGTTTATAAACCGAAACATTGTTGGATGTTTCCCATTGAATGAATACTTTATAAACAAAATCATGTGTCTTTTTTAGGTATCGAATTTTGGAATCACACCATTGGCTTCATACGCCATTACACTTTTTCAGAATTGCACCACAAGGGAGTGTATGAACTAAGTAACTGAGTCTTTCACCCGAGGGAGAATCCATCCCTTCTTGCTATACCCGACACAAGTTTTTCTTTTTCAGGCAACCGTACGACTCTGTTGAACCTTGGTCCAACGGTACCGAGCCCACTTATCAACCACCAAGTATGGTAATCAATTAAACCATGCAACCACACACCCACACTCATGCCTAATGTCCATGAATGTGATGCCATGTTCATGCCCAATATACAATGAATGCCAAATAAGCCATTTCAATATCCATATCATACCCATATGCAATGAATGTCATATGAGCTAATTTACCCACATATTACAACATATGTCATGACAATTTACATTAATTGCATATAATTACCATAATCCATCACAATGTTAATACATCAACTAGCACATATTAACATTTATATCCAACACAAACCTCAAGTATGTTATACATAACTCATGCCATAATAACCTCAATTTCACATAGGCATTTTTAGCAAAATACCTTCAAGGCACAATTCATGTTATCACACAAGATTTCCCACATAACATCATGGTATAAGGAATTACACAAGTACTTTTCCTATACTAAACTTAACTAGGAATTGACCTAAGCCATTTCCATAACCATTTTCTCATTTCCATAACCATAATCAAGTGACCTAGGTTATTCTATATACTTACCCATTCCATAGAGCATTCTAGGTAAGAAATAAACCATGGTAGGAGGGAACCCTACCTCTTGGAGCTTAAATGAAAGGGAGAATCTTCAAGAACACCTCCCAAGCTCCAAAACTCTTGATTTCCCAAATCTCCTCTTTGGATCTTTGGTGAAATCCTTCTTTCTTGGTATGTAGACGTAGCCCTCGTCGTGGTGATCAACTTTAACTCTTGGTCCAAGCGATTTCGACCGACGGAACTCTGTGAATCGAAGGAAGAAAGGTAGAGATATCTTTTTCTTTTCTCTTTTCTTTCTCTTACAACGTATGAACCATTAGACAAGTGGGAGAAAATATTTGAAAAATCAGATATTTCGCCCCTATTTATACCCTTTAATTGCGTGGTCCACATCGCATCGCATATTTCTTATTTTCGGGTCCGTTTTTATCCCCAAACGACTAAATTTTATCCCGGTTTAAATTCAAATTATTTTTTATTTGAAATTTCCTTCAATTATAAGGAAATTTTATAATTTTTATTTTTGAGGGCATTTGTGAGGTCATCTAAACCCCAGTTATCTCGAAAAATATGAAAAATTCGACTATCTCGAAATTCGATAAAAATTGACTAGGCAACTCGATTTTGCGATACGAATCCAACGGTGATGTCTGTTGCATCATCCAAGCTCTAGAAAAATAGTGGCTAATTACTATTTTGCCTTTTTAGTAAAAAATTCAAATTTACCAGGGTTTTACAAACTTTGAGTAATTAAATGCAAAGTTGAGTTAAAATGCATATAATGAGACCGTTAAATATCCAATATCACGAGCTCATCAATCTTGCATGATGTACGTAATAGTAGACAGAATGGTATAGAATATTAAGTATTGCTCGAAGTTCATAAACCATGAGCATAGTATAAATATAAACTATCCATCAATTAAGGGAGGTGTATATAACAATAAAGCATAATTAAATATCGGCATTTTCATAACTTAATCAATAATATACATATGTTCAACCCTCACTGAAGGGTATAAGTAAACTATTCACACCTCATGTTTGTGTTAAATAAAATACTGACACTCCTTTCCCAAGGAATAGTTGAAATACAAGCACCCTTAATATCAATTAAGACACAAAGTTCAACCCTCCAAGTAGAAAGGTATAACAAAAATGTAGAAATAGCAGAAGTTCTTGCTGGAAAATAGGTTGGACAAAGATTTCCCCTTAGATTCTCTCTTGATCTCTTGAATCTCTCTTTGAATTATGCTTTTATTCCTCTCCAAAGTTCTCCAAGAACTCCTTTTTTAAATAGAAAAAAACTCCTCATTAAGAAATCTGGGCTAGGACTATTTATAGGCCAAGATGAAGATGCTAGAATGAAGGAGAAGGTTGAACCACCTTAGGCAACTGTCTGGACGCCATCATCACCGTCCGGACAGTCCCAATCCTCTGGATTGTGGTGATAATATTCCACAGTGTTCTAGCTTGTTACATTGATATTAAACTTGCTTCCCTTACTTGTTTAAGATCTGGCAGATTGCTCCCCACAATTTTTGCACAAAACCCTGAAATAACAAACATTCCACGCATTAACCCTTACTTTCGCACTAATCCTAATTTACAGATTTTAACTATTTTAATCTACATAATTAACTTATTAATCTATCCTAATTTACAAACTAATGAGGATTAATCACACTCCCCAACCTAAATTTTACTAGTCCCTAGTAAATAAAAACAACTAATAAAATAAAATCACTTTCATGGATTTTACGATTGTATTTAGTGTATGCAACAAGCCGTTAAACCCCTAGGTGATCTGATTAACTATCAAAATTGCTATTTTATTATATTTAATGATTGGTTAATTGCATATTATTTGTGATTAAATGTGTTAAATTCTTTGATTTTCTAGTTTAATACTTTTTCTAGTTGTCTGATTTATTTTGCAGGTAAATTGGTTGATTTAAAGTAATAATGGATAAGACAAGTGAAACAATCACTAGAGGAAGAATCACAATTGATAAGGACTAAAGAGTCATGATTGAAATAGGAAGACTTGAAGATATGGAAGCAACTTAATCCTTATAAGAGTCCAAGTTAGAAGAAAATTCATTTAGAGTTGGATTAGGAAAGTATACTAGAAGATAAGGATTTGATATGTCTTCAGTATTTTGGTCATAACATTTGATTCTGATATCCGATTTACTTGATTTTTGGTGGTTGGAAAGCAGACTTCAAGGAATACAAAAGTGTATTTCACAAATTTTTGTGATTCAACCACTAAATATTTGAAATTCAAGTTAGAAGTCTAGACAGATTTTGTACCCACGCCCCAAAGATTTTATGCACGGGATTTAACCTTACAAGACTTCTTTTTGGAAAGAAATTATGTGATGCCCCTAAAATCGGGGGGCAATTATTAACTGTTGACCATCCGTCAACTCGCTGAAATACCCATAATTATTGCACAATTATGTGACACGTCAATAACTTTCCCTTAACCAGGATTATAACCCACATGTTTAACTCGTGTATGTTTTACCATTTGGCCCAATCAAGGTCCAATATGCTACAATTTATGCTTATTTGATGTTCATTTATACCCTTGAAACCAAAGAACACATAGCCCAAAAGCATTGCAATGCATTCTTAAAATTTCACTGGAAAAGTTACCGATAGATTTTGTTCACTGGAAAAGTTCTACCTGTAACCTACCTGTAATCTACCGGTAGATTTTACCTGTTGGACAAGTTCTACCTGTAATCTACCTATAATCTATTGGTAGGTTTTTGCTGTTCTACTAGTATGTTTTGCCCAGAATTGTCTGTTTCACCTGTTTTCATTTTCAATTCATTCCAAACCTTCTCACAAACATCCCAAACATGTAAAATATAGTTTTTCACATAAGACTTGATACATACAAGTTCTATTACAAAGATTTGATATATTTACATGCCAAAATATATGTTTTTCTCAAAAGTTTTACAAAATTCACGGTTAAAGGCCACAAGTTGACCTTTTCTTCATCTTAGAGGTCTCGAATGAGAGTCCCCAGCTGGTACAAACCCCGCACCTGAAATGCGTTCCCGTATAGGGTGAGCCACGCTCAGTAGAATATTTCCTATAGAGGCTACTCTCCAACCTAGATGCCCATGAAAATGCATTTGCAACAATCCACAACCAATATTCATTCCAAGCAAGAATATGCAATTCAAGATGAGAATTCTACCATGTTTTGTCATGATATGAGATGATACTCACTCATGCACTTTTACCCGAGCCTCACCGCCCCCCATAACACAATGCAATGCCAATGTGTGTAAAACATTTGTCATTGATGAATTTCGTCCAATGCTCTTTTTGAAATAATGATCGTGTGTTTATAAAACTATATCATTATTGGATGATACACATCGAATAACCATTTTATAGAATAAAGTCACGTGTCTTTGTTGGGTAGCAAACTTTTGGAATCACACCACTGGCTCCACGTACCATTACACTTTTTTGGACTTGCACCGTAGGAAGTGTATAAAATCAGTAGCTGGGTTTTGTACTTGAGGGAGAGTCTAGCCCTACTTGCTATACTTGACAAATATTTTTTCTTTTTTATGCAACCGTGCGACTCTGTTGAACCGTGGTCCAACAGTACCGAGCCCACTTATCATTCACCAAATATGGTGTTCGATTCAACACATGCATGCCCACACTCATGACGATGCCCATGAATGCAATGTTCCCATGCAAATGCAATGTAATGCACCATTGCAATCTCAATGTCATACCCATATGTAAAGAGTGCCACATGAGCAAAATTAACCACATTTAAACATATTACGTGACAATTTATATATAAGGTATATATTTACCAATTCCATCACAATGTCGATGTATCTATAAGCATAAATCAACATTTTTTTTATCCAACCATACATCTCAAGCATGTTATTACATATTCTATGCCAATAACACACTTTATTCACAAGGCAATAATGTACACATATAGCATGCCCATAAATCACATTTCCATAGAATTGCATAAGCAACTACCACAAATTAATTTCAAGCTAGGAATTCATTTTAAACCATTTCTAATACCCATTTCACCAATTTCACATACATGGGTGAGTGATTTATATATCTGTCAACCAACCCATTACACATAATGCCCTAGGTTGTAAAATAAACCCAAGTAGGAAGGAATCCTACCTTTTGAAGCATAAAAAAAATCGTCAAGAAACTCTAAGAACCCAAAAACGAGCTAGAATCCTAGCTTCCAAAAATCCTATTCCTTAAGCTTTGGTAAAACCCAAGCTTTTTGGTATGGTCGTGTAGCCCTCGGCGAGGAGAACGAATTTTGTTCTTGGCCTGAGTGGATTTGAGCACTAGAATCTTGTAGATCGTAGAGAGAAGACGAAGTTCTTTCTCTTTTTTCCCTCTTTTCTCTATCGGCTAACCGACTGAACACAAATAAGCAAAAAATCAGATTTCCCCCTATTTAATAGTCTTAGAATACTTGGCCCATATTGTGCCACACGACCCTCTTTTCTCGGGTCCGTTTTCGCCCCAAAACGATTAAATTTCGTCCTGGTTCAAGTCCAAAATATTTTTATTTTTAATTTGCCTTAAATTATTTTCTAAATTTTTAAAATTTTATTAAAAATTTTATTTTTGGTTCACCCGAGACTTGATCCCCTCGTAAAACACAAAAAATCCGACTATCTTAGAATTTGATGAAATTTGACGTGCTAACTAGATTTCGCGAGACAAATCCAATGGTGATGTCTGTTTCGTTATCCAAATTCTACCATTTTTCATAAAAAGTTTAAATTTACCCGGGTTTTACAAATTCTTTCCAAGCCAACCTTATATCTTCTACCTAAACTTAGGATTTTTTTTAAGTATAAATAGGGGTTCTCATTTAGAGATTTGAATTATTCTTTTTCTCATCTTTTGATTTTTATTTTAGTTCGTCATATCTGGCTAAAAGGCTAAGATAGGGCTAGGGGAGAACCTCTCAATAAAGTACGGTAATATTATTGATTCTGATTTTAATGATTTATTATATTTTGTTAATTTAAATTCTGATCTTATAGCAGAGTTTTTGCTCTATAAAAATCTTTGAGTCGTTGTGCCATGTACATTGATTGCTTGAATTTTCTTGTGAGTAATAACTGATTATTCCACGCTTAAGGTAATTATCATTATTTCATAAAATAATATAATTGGATGATTATTCAGATTCCAGAATAATCTTTTGATTATAACTTTTGGTTTTCTTACTTGAGTTGTTACTCGAATCAACCGGCATCTAATTCTTATTTCAAGTTAAGATTTGAGTTTTTAATCATTATTGTATAGAATTTAGAGGGAGTACCCTGATACTCTAGTATTTTTTTATATTACTATTTTAATTATTTAAATCAATTTTCTCCACTCAACAATTTCCTAAACAAATCATTTATTTTTAAGTTTGTTTAAGTATTTGTATGATTGCTTTCTTGTTACAATTTCTTGAGGGTTCGATCTCGGTCTTCCAAGAATTATATTACTTCGCTCAACCTGCTCTTGGCTTTACAATATTAAAGTTGAAGCAAGTTTTTGGTGCTATTCCCAGGGAATTGTTTGAAGGCAAGGAACACACCGCCATCTATTGAGGTTTGTTAGATTTGAGATTCATCACAGATCCGGTAATCTCGTCTTTTTTTAAATTATTTGTTATTTATTTGTCTTATTTTTTCCTTAGGTTAGATATTTCATAATTTTTATTTTTATATTTTATATTTTTTTTAATGTGGTGTGAAGATTTTCTCTGATGGAGGAACTGTGTGTGCTTTGTGATTTGTATGGGCATCCCATTGAGGTTTGCCTTTTAATTCCAACTGCCCAACAATTTTTGAGGAATGAGACAATTTTATTCCCTAATTCTTCTCAACCTTACCCCGATCATTGTTTTAAAAAATTTTGTCCCGATTTTGGTTGGGGGAATGAACATTATCAATTATCTATATATGCCACATCACCACAAGACCCTCCCCAATATCCATCCTACCATTACCCACAAGAAAAGAATTTGGAAGACATTCTTTGTGAATTTATGCAAAGCCAACTAGCTTTCAATACCCAAATAAACCAAGATTTTGAAGAGATAAAAGACATGCTTAATATATTGATACAAGAACAAGAGGTTGAAAATAGTCAATATAGTGAGAGTGATTCTTTTCCTGAACTACAAACTGAAGATGAATCTATTAATACTCTTGATAGTGAAGAATTAAGTGACATTATTATTCTACAAGAGGCTAATGAGCCCAAAGACCATTCATTATCAACAAGTAGTATTGAGATTCACTTATCTAATCTTGATAAGGATATGAAAGTTGAGTTGTATGTTGTAATTGATAAAAATATATTTTCTATCTCATTGTTAGATTTACATAAAAATGTATATGTCTCCCTTTTCTTACATATTCAAAGTATATATTGGGTGTATGAGTGGATAGTTCGATTAAATGAGTTATTTCGACATCACATTTTTAAGCCAGTAAAATTAAATGGTCAAATATTCAAATCTGACTTTAAGCCAGATTGAGTGTGAGTTTTTATTTTTATTTGTACATAGTAGTTATATTTTATTTTATTTTTTGTTTAATTTTAGTTTCCTTTCTGTTTGTTTAAATTTATAGTTTTCTTTGTTTGTTGAGTTTTTATTTTTAGGTTTTAGAGTTGTTGCGGCATTCATGTATTCCTATCCCTTTAATCTTTATTCATTATTTTTATTGAGCATTAAGGTACTTATTTTTACATTGAGGACAATGTTGGATTTAGGTTGGGGGGTATGGGCACGTTTTGTGTTGTGAAAATTCCTATTTTTTGTTATTTTTTTAGTTTATTTACTTCACTAAAAAAAATAGAAATAAAATAAAAAATAAAAAATAAAAAATAAAAAAATAAAAAATTGTTATTAAATATCTAAATAACATTTTTATGCATAATTTGACACCACAATATAAAAATAATTTGCGTAGTTTTAAATTTGTAGTTATTTTAGCATCACATAGAACTTTATTCTATACTTTTGTATCTCATATCATGTTTTTATAAAAACACATAATTTGTACACTTTAGACTTTACCAAGTTGAAAATTTGTTAGGTATTTTACCTTGAGAACTTGAAATATATAGTGGAGATGCATAAAAAACCTAGTGAGTTTTGATCCAATCTTTCTTGGAGGGTCACTTACATTTACTCAATAAAGAATATTTTTATTCAGCTAATCTCCTTCAATAGTCTCATAATTTTATATTGGTTAACACCAATATTATGAATGATTACTTGACTTTAAATTATTTGTATGAAAAGTATGTTATCAAAAACTCTTGAGATGATATTATTTGAGCCTAAACCTTATTCTTTGAATATTATTATCCCTAGATGCCATGATTGAGCCTATGAAGCAAAATTTTATTTCTTATACCAAACATGTAATAACCAAGCCAATAAAATAATAATATCCTTTACCCTTAGTTATCCCGAGATTGAGATTTTTATTGTTTATGTAATTTGGGAGATGTTGGTTGAGAAAAGATGAAAAAAAAAATTGCATACTTGTGAATAGTTGCATTAGATGTTTTGCCAAAAAAAGTATATACATTCAATTGTCTTGCTAAAAAAAAAGAAAGAAAGACAATATGTCTAGCTGTGAAAAAATAAATTAAAAAAAAAGAGAAAAAAAATAGCAAGCATAGTTTTGAAAAAATATGAGCAAGTGTTGTAAATTGTGCTTCTAAAGGATGAAGAGTGAAAGTTTATGGAAAAAATTTGCTTGTGCAATGTACATGTTCTCTCAGGGATAGTTTTTTGAATTCCTAAATATATTTCGTTTCAAAACCCTAATCCCAAGGCCCAATTACAATCTTAAATAAATTTTTATCTGATCTCAAGATTGTATTGATGGATGTATGACTCGTGTGAATAAAGAAGAGAATGGTAATTGTTTATATATTGTGTGTTGATTTTCTTTCATGAGACTATGTCAAATCCTTTTCTTTTTGGATTACATTTTTTTTTAATAGACATGTGAGCATTATTTTGTTTTGACTTAAATTTCTTCTTCTCACATGTGATATTAGAGGGAATAGTCACTATAATCTGAGAGAATCGTTTATGAGTGAATTACCTAGTGAGATTTGGCATTGAGACGAATAGTTGATGGTTGTAGAGGTGATTACCGAATAAATTATTGACTTGGTATAGTTAATTCATACTACATGATTCGTGCGTAAAGTTAACAATTTTTTCTGTGTTTTTTTGGACTAATTGTGCTTTGCTGGAGTTTAAGTAATGACATTTCAAGTTCTAAGGTGAACAAAGGCTCAAGAACAACAAAAATCACACTTGAATGTAACACCAGCACAATAGGGAACAAAATTTCAGGAAGTGTGAACAAAGCAAGAACGTTCGAACGTCAACCCACGTTCGAACGTCCTCTGAAACCCTGCCAAGACCAACTGCTGGGATATGGTGTGTTGCAGTCAACAAAGGGAAAATGCTGAGGTACTTGAGTACCACGTTCGAATGCCAAAGCATGTTCGAACGTCCTCTGGAATCCTTAAAAGACTACACCACTGGAACCTGACATGTTGTAGTAAGAAAGAAGAACCAGAAGTACTTGAGTGCAACATTCGAACATCACTCCATGTTCAAACGTTGTCCTGAGTGACTGAGGACCAAGTTACTGAGTGTAAAGTCAAGGTTGTTCAAGACGTATGGAAGTGACTAAGTCAGTGATCACAGGTCACTTGAGTGGAAGAAATCAGACACCATCTGGCGTTCGAACTCCCTCAAAGCAAAGACATGGACAACGTTCAAACATCCTGGAAGAAAAGACAGACTTAATGTTTGAACACTAGATCACGTTCGAACGTCCCTCTGCAGACTGCTTGCAGAATAGTTGATTCCCATGGGCGGCAAATACTATTCACTCATCCCCTCTTATCTCTTACCCCCGTCCCCTTCCTTGCCTATAAATACTCCCATGTTGGGAGCTTAAAAGCATTCTTCCTCTTGTAGAGAAAGGAGGGAGCAATCTTTATTCTTGTAAAGTAAGAGTGTTTTAGTAATCTAGTTCTTGAACATTTCATGTTTATGCTTTCATTTTCCATTTATATCAACCATGATGGAGGCTTAGACTCCTCTTGTAGTTGAAGTCTTTCATTTACTTATGCTAAGTCTTTACATTCATGTTGTGACAACCATGATGGAGGCTTAGACTCCCCTTGTAGTCGTACTTGTTTTTATTTACAAAGTATCAAGAGAGGTAGTTCATCTTTTGAGGGTTCTTGAGGGTTACAAAGTATCATAGTCGTACTTGGTTCTTGAGGGTTGAATGTAGGTGATAAGTCACGATTGAGGGTTGAATGTCCCAACAACCATGATGCTAATTCATTTGTAGTCAGTAATCTTACACACACATTTGTTCGACTGAAGTTTGTGGTTAGCTTCACTGAAAATCTTCACGAGACATCACTCGTTCACTAGGGAAAAACCTAGCGGTTTCAACGACTTGTTGCATGAGCTAAATGCAACCGGAGACCAACAAAAAGGCATTAGGAATAGATTTACCTTTAATTAACATTGTATTACTAGAGACTAGCAATATTTAGGTTAGGGGTGGTGATTCGTGCGTAAAATTAACAATTTTTTTCTGTGTTTTTTTTGGACTAATTGTGCTTTGATAGAGTTTAAGTAATGACATTTCAGGTTCTAAGGTGAACAAAGACTCAAGAACAACAAAAAATCACACTTGAATGTAACACCAACACAATAGGTAACAAAATTTCAGGAGGTGTGAACAAAGCAAGAACGTTCGAACGTCAACCAATGTTCGAACGGCCTTTGAAATCCTGCCAAGACCAGCTGCTGAGATATAGCGTGTTGTAGTCAACAAAGGGAAAATGCTGAGGTACTTGAGTACCACGTTCGAACGCCCATGCATGTTCGAACGTCCTCTAGAATCTTGAAAAACTACACCACCGGAACTTGGCATGTTGCAATAAGAAAGAAGAACCAGAAGTACTTGAGTACAACGATCGAATGTCACTCCACGTTCAAACGTTGTCCTGAGTGACTGAGGACCAAGTTGCTGAGTGTAAAGTCAAGGTTGTTCAAGACGTATGGAAGTGACCAAGTCAGTGATCACAGGTCACTCGAGTGGAAGAAATTAGGTGCCATCTGGCGTTCGAACGCCCTCAAAGCAAAGACACAGACAACATTCGAACGTCATCCAACGTTCGAACGCCAGATCACGTTCGTTCGAACGTCCTCTACAAACTGCCTGTAGAATAGTTGATTCCCATGGGCAGCAAATACTATTCACTCATCCTCTCTTATCTCCTCCTATCCCCCTCCCCTTCCTTGCCTGTAAATACTTCCATGTTGGGAGCTTAAAAGAATTCTTCCTCTTGTAGAGAAAGGAGGGAGCAATCTTTATTCTTGTAAAGTAAGAGTGTTTTAGTAATCTAGTTTTTGAACATTTCATGTTTATGCTTTCATTTTCCATTTATATCAACCATGATGGAGGCTTAGACTCCCCTTGTAGTTAAAGTCTTTTATTTACTTATGCTAAGTCTTTGCATTCAGTTGTGACAACCATGATGGATGCTTAGACTCCCCTTATAGTTGTACTTGCTTTTATTTACAAAGTATCAAGAGAGGTAGTTCATCTTTTGGTCATGGTGGAAACCCTCCAAAAGCAACTAGCTTTCTTCTACTTTTATTGTTCATGTATTTCACTTCCATTGCTTGAGCATCCTTCTTTCTTAGAAGAGTGAAACTCTTCCACTTTTCTAGAGCTTTACCAAAGCCGTGAAGGGTGAAAAGTGATTCACTTATTCTTCATTGAAGAAAAACTCTTTGTTTAGTTTGCTTTACTTAGTAGTGTCTCTACTTAGAGGGATGAGTAACACTCACTTTTCTAGCTTTGCCAAGGCCATGAAAAGTGAGTAGTTCCTCATTCACTCTTTAGTAAGAGGTGATGAATATGCAAAGAGTATCCGAAAGTTATGTTTGTGCAACTTCTTCATGCTTTAATGGTTTATACTCCACCTGTTCATTGGGTGATTGAATATACCTAGCAAAGATTGTGGTCCTTTGTATAACCAGGGCTCCATCTATGATACGGATGACTCCTACATAGAAAGATCTGTTGGTTTAATGCAAGTACCCCGATTTGCTCTTCTTGATAACCTTTCAATTCCCACTATCATTGCACTTTATTCAAAGAATGGATCGTTAATGCCATGGTTAGATGCCTTGCAGAAACACTTGCTTGTTTGTAGATGGGTTAAGTCTTGGCACAGACAATTCTTATAAACTTCTAGAAAGACATTGAAATCATGTGCTTAATTCTCACAGTCCATCTTTATCTTCCGATTAACTTGCTGTTGACACGGGAGTTAATTGAGTTATAAAGTACAAACATAACAAATGGATACTCTATTACATGTCCTAATCCTTGAGCTAAAGGGTGGCTACAACTTTATCGGATTTGACTCCGGACTTTATCGGATTATTACTACAACTTGACCGCCTACACTTGGGTGTACACTTTTTGGATCAAGTCAAGTTTTTGGCGCCCGTTGCTGGGGAACCATAAAAGGTGTTTTACGGTAAAAGGTAAAAAGATCTCATTTTTGTGGATAAATTTGCTTTACTGTATGTAAAGTTGTATTCATTACTTTTATGTCTGAAAACGCTCCTTACTATCAAAATTTGTCAGCTGAATCTTCTGGATCTGTAATCAATCTAAACCACTTTCTCCAAAATCAGTAGTAGACTCTTGTGAAAGTAAAATGGCAAATGGTGAGGGATAAGAGGAAATTCCTGTAAGGGAAGGGGAAGTACCTAACATTCAAACTCTGAGAGATTACTTGAATCCCACAAGGAATAGTGTCCCCTCTTGTTTTATTTTTCCTAAAGATGCACCCCCCTTTACTATAAAGACGGGGACAGTTCAACTACTCCCCATTTTTGTGGACTCGAAACAAAAACCCATATATGCATATAAAAGATTTTGAGGAAGTATGTGGAGCTTTTCAAGACAATTCTGAACTGGCAAAGATAAAACTTTTCCCTTTTTCCTTAAGGGATAAAGCTAAACAATGACTAAATTCTTTAAAAGCTCTTTCAATACTTGACTAGCGGGCATTATAAAATGAATTTTTTAGAAAGTTTTTTACTCTACACCGCACTAATGCATTAAAAAGGCAAATCATGAATTTTTCGGTCAAAGAAGGAGAAACCTTTTACCAAAGTTGGGAGAGATTCAAGGATCTACTCTAGTCTTGCCCACACCATGCTTTTGAGAATTGGACCTTGGTAGGATTTTTCTATGACTCCCTGCCCAGTAGACTACGCCAGTTTGTCGAAATGATGGCTCAAGGAGAGTTTATGGGAAAAAGTCCGGAGGAGACATTCGATTTCTTTGATACCATATCTGACAGTTCTCAGATGTGGGACTCCGTCTCTCCCACAACTATTGAAGCCAAACCATCTACTTTCCAAGGGGGTAAGTATGTCTTGAAAGATGATGATGACCTTAGAGCAAAAATGTCCACCCTATCTCGAAAGCTTGAAGCTTTAGAGATGAAAAAAGTTCATCAAGTTGATGTTAGCTCTCTAACAGAACAAGTGTGTGGGATCTGTGCGCTAACAGGACACCCTACTAGGGAGTGTCCTACAATTTCAGGATTTAAAGAGGTTCTGTTGGAACAAACAAATGTTGTCTCTAATTTCAACAAGCCTACTCCAACCCATACTCTGAAACATACAATTCAGGATGGCGGAACCACCCAAACTTCAGTTGGAGGAACTCACAGCCAACTCCAATGAACCAACAAGGTTCACACCCACCACCTCAAGGACCTCCCGCACACCAACCATACCAACCACCACAAAAGAGGAACCTTGAGGACACACTAAACCAGTTCATGCAAAGTCAAATGAACTACAACCATAGTTCCACTCAGGCTTTCACTAAGTTCAAAACAGACCACTCAATCTTTCGAGGATCTTAAAAGTCACATCCAAAAGTTGACCCAATCCATGACCACACATGAGAAGGGCAAGTTTCCTGCCCAACCAAAACCACCACAAGGCCAATTTCAGGTGGAAAATCCTTCAACCATGGAAGATCCACAAGGTCAAGCCCAAGTTGTCACTACACTAAGAAGTGGCAAGGTGATTGACAAGACCATCCAAGACAAGCTACTTCCAAAGCCAAAATCCATCCCAGTCAACTCACCAATCGAGCTTGAATCAAATGAGCCTGAACTTGTGAGAGAAGAGGAACCCGAGCCCATGATTGAACAAGAACCAGAACCATCATAGGAAGAAGAACCCCTTGTGTTCTATTCTTGCTCCTTTTCCTCATAGACTCAAAACTGTACAGAAGTTGAATAATCAACCAAAAATTTATGAGCTCTTCAAGCAAGTAAAAATCAACATCCCACTTCTAGATGAAATCAAATAGGTTCCATCTTATGCCAAGTTTCTGAAAGACTTGTGCACAGTCAAGAGAAGCCAGAATGTTAAAAAAAGAGCCTTCCTGACAGAATATACCAGTGTTTTGCTTCAACACAAAACCCCTCCAAAATACAAAGATCCAGGGTGTCCAACTGTGTCATGTGTCATTGAAAATTTCAGAATCGAACAAGCATTGTTAGACCTTGGAGCAAGTGTCAATTTTCTCCCATTCTCTGTTTACCAGCAGTTGGGTCTGGGGAAACTCAAACCCACAAGTGTCACACTTCAGTTGGTAGACAAGTCTGTCAAAATTCTAGGGGTATTATTGAAGATGTACTTGTTCAAGTAGACAAATTTGTATTCCCTATTGACTTCATTGTCTTAGATACTCAGCCAGCACAATATTCAGAGAATCCAATTCCTGTTATTCTTGGTCGACCCTTCCTAGCAACTTCAAATGCACTAATCAATTGCAAGAATGGGGTCATGAAATTAACTTTTGGAAATATGACACTTGAGCTGAATATTTTCAATGTTGCCAAACACCCAGGAGAGGACAGAGAAGAAAGAGAAATAAATTCCATTGAGTCTTTTGTCCAGGACCATCTCAATAACACATTCTGTGAAAATTCCATTGAACTTTCTTTGTCATAATCCATCATATCTGAAACCATGGATGATGATCCAAAGAATTGCCCAATTCATGTTGTTAATACATAGGCCCCCAAATTCGAGGAATTTTCACCAAGTGGCACAAAGCCACTCTCATCAAGTGACAAGTCATTGAAGCCTGAATTGAAACCTTTCCCATCTGACCTCAAATATGCATTCCTAGGAAAGGATGAGTCATTCTTACTGGTAATTTTGTCTAAGCTCATAGACTTGCAAGAGTCTAAACTGATTGAAGTTCTTAAAAGCCACAAAAGCACCATTGGGTGGATAATCACTGACTTGAAAGGTATAAGCCTGTTAATCTGCAATCATGCTATCTACCTTGAAGAGGACTCAAAACCCTCTCATCAAATGCAACGACAACTGAACCCTCACATGAAGGAAGTCATAAAGGCAAAGGTGTTAAAGCTCTTAGATACCGGGATAATCTTCCCCATCTCCGATAGCAAATGGGTTAGTCCAATCCAAGTTGTGCCTAAAAAGTCTGGAGTCATAGTGGTTAAAACTGATGCAAATGAACTAGTACCAACTAGAGTCGTCACAGGATGGAGGATGTGTATTGATTACCGAAAACTCAATTTGGTGACTATAAAAGACCACTTCCTTCTTCCCTTTCTTGACCAAGTTCTAGAGAGAATTGCAGGCCATGAATTTTACTATTTTCTTGATGGGTATTCTAGATACAATCAAATTGAGATATCACTCAATGATCAAGAGAAAACCACATTCACATGCCCCTTTGGCACTTTTGCATTCAAAAGGATGCCATTTGGGCTTTGTAACGCTCCTGCAACATTTCAAAGATGTATATTGAGTCTGTTCAGTGACATGGTCGAGAAATTTTTGGAAGTGTTCATGGATGACTTCTCTGTGTATGGTGACTCATTTGATTTGTGTCTGGCCAACCTAGAAAAAGATTGGTAAGATGTCAAGAAGCAAATCTGGTGCTTAATTGGGAGAAATGCCATTTCATGGTAACACAAGGCATTGCCTTAGATCACATTGTGTCGTCTGAGGGCATGAAAGTTGACAAGGCCAAAATAGATCTGATTGAAAATTTGCCTGCTCCCAAGACTGTAAAAGATGTCCTATCATTTCTGGGACATGTAGGGTTTTACAGGAGATTCATAAAAGATTTTAGTACCATAGCTAAACCATGTGTCTCTCCTGAGTCAGGACGTAATCTTTGATTGGAGTGAAACGTGCAAAAAAGCTTTTGACAAGCTTAAAGGCATGTTAATTTCTGCCCTAATAATGCAACCCCCTGACTGGACTTTAGCCTTTGAGCTAATGTGTTATGCAAGTGACTATGCTGTAGATGCTGTGTTGGGTCAACGAAAAGATAAGAAACCACATGTGATTTACTATGCAAGTAAAACTTTGAATGATGCTCAAATGAACTATTTGACAACTGAAAAAGAATTAGTTGCTGTAGTCTTTGCTTTGGAAAAATTTCATTCTTATCTTGTTGGTTCTTCTGTTACTGTGTTCACTTGACCATGCAGCATTAAAATTTTTGCTCACAAAGAAGGATGCTAAATCTAGGCTCTTGCAATGGATACTCTTACGTCAAGAGTTTGACTTGGTCATTAAGGACAAAAAGGGTGTTGAGAATGTGGTAGCAGACCATCTTTCCAGGTTAACTCACGAATTTCATGAGGATGGAATGCCAAACAATGAAAATTTCCCGATAAACAATTGTTCATAATTGATAAGACCCCATGGTACGCTGATATTGCTAATTTTCTTGCTACTAGAACACTCCATCTGTCCTTTTCCCTCACAGACAAAAAAAATTTTTGAGAGAGGTTCACAATTTCTTTTGGGAAGATCCGTACGTATTTAAGTACTATAAGGATCAAATCATAAGACGTTGCATCCCCGCTCAAGAAAGCAAACAGGTAATAGCATTTTGTCATTCCGAAGCATGTGGTGGCCATTTTTCATCCAGAAAAATCACTATAAAAATCCTACAGTGCGGATTTTACTTACTGGCCACTTTTCAAAGATGTCCATGTCTTTTGTTCAATTTACGATAGATGTCAAAGGTTGGGAAATATTTCAAAAAGAAACATGATACCTCTAAACCCCATTCTGATAATTGAAGTTTTTGACTATTGGGGCATTGATTTTTATGGACCATTTTTCCCTCCTTTGGCTATCTATACATTTTGGTAGCCGTAGACTATGTATCCAAATGGGTTGAGGCAATTTCATGTCAGAATAATGATTATCAAACCGTGATCAAGTTTTTAAAAGAAATATTTTATCCCGATTTGGAATCCCAAAATCCATTATAAGTGATGAGGTGCTCATTTTTGTAATCGACCTTTCTGGAATCTGATGAAAAAATACTTAATTTTTCACAAAATTGCAACTCCATACCATCCACAAACTAGTGGACAGTGAATTAGCTAATCGGGAGATCAAATTAATTTTAGAAAAATGATAAATCCAGATCATAAAGATTGGTCGTCAAGACTAACTGATGTATTCTGGGCGTATCGTACTGCTTTTAAAACAATTTATTGCATGTCTCCTTATGATTAGTCTATGGAACATAGGGCATACTGGGCTATTAAGGCAATGAACTTTCACATGGACAAAGTTTGGACTAGCAAGAAAACTTCAGATTATGAATTAGAGGAATTAAGAAATGAAACATATAAAATGCTAAGATTGTAAAATCCAGGATGAAAATTTTTCATGATAAGAACATAGTGCGAAATTCTTTTGAACCTCATCAAAAAGTTATACTTTTCAATTCAAGACTCC
>CAUOFW020002372.1:0-50229 GCA_963454935.2 Ilex paraguariensis
TTTTTATCTTTGGGGTACACATTGATATAAATTTCTATTTTGAGGGTGCAAATTGAGATTTTTGATGTAAATTGAGATTTTAGAGGTGGTAATTTCTGACACAACGCGACTCAAACTCGATGCGAAATTAGCGGGTTAGAGTTGATCATTTTTTATTACGAATCCGTAAATGATACAATCCGTTAACACAAATAATAAATGGGTTAGATTAGTGTTAAACATGAACAACATGAAATTAACACAATTAACATGTTTAAATAATATTATAGAAATAAAATGCTAATTATTATTAAGTGTTGACATAATTATTGTACAAAAAAGACATTTTTACTCATATTATTGTTATATTTATTAAATTATTTTTAATTTATAGAAAAAGTATGAACATTGATTCAATTAATTAATAATAGAATTTTAGATTTAAATCTCAACGTTAAATTATTTTTTTCGAGATTTATATAGGTCAACACGAATATGAACACGAACTCGTAATAACCCGACACGACACAACACGATTGCACACAGATACCCTTTTGTACAAAAAGTTCTCACTGTCAAATGCATCTTGACTTGTGTGGAAGACAACTATGCAACTTGACTTCTTGTGATTCCTTAATGGTGATGTCTGTGCATGAGCTTTCCTGGATATATGTATAAGAGGAGCACACACACAATTTTAACTAGTCTTGCAATGAGTTATCTTCTCACATATATTTTTAATTTATATTAAATTATTGATTGATAATTATTCATCACCTAATTTTTATAAATTATAATTTTTCTAAACTTAAATTCAAGATCTTTTTTTAATCTAAATCCGTTTTTTTTTTCGGTTATTTTTTAAAAGACACAAGAAACACACACATAATCACAAAAATATATGAAGTTTGAGTAGTTTAGTATTCAATAATTGTGTTGAAAAATAGTACCATCTTGTAGAGCATATATTCAAAGGTGTCTTAGTATTGTATAATCTTCAGTTGTGTGTGTGTGGGTCTATATGTGTTTGTGTATTATATGTATTGCATTCATGTGTGTCCTGTATGGGTGCGTGAGTTGGGGGGGGGGGGGGGGAGTAGGAGTTGTTTGGTCATAGGTGTAAGTTTGTTCAACTAAAACAAAAAGGGTTAATCTAATCCAAATAAGGAATAAGGGGTGTTTGAATGTAGGGTAAATAAGTCTTTTTCACACATTCCATTAGTTTGGATGGAAAACTTAACGGTTACTGTTCAGTCCAAAACCAGAGGGGTTTATGTGTAGTTTTTCAAAATTTAAGGAGGTAATGTGTTATAATAACAAAGCACAAGGAGGCAATTCATAATTTGCCCTTAATTTTAAGGACGCTACTTATTTTTACCTGTAAATAGAAAGCCTAATCTATGTGAAATGTATACATGTATAATTAAAAATTCCATTGCTGCAGATATTCTCTTTCTCTCTCTAATCTTTTTACTCATGATTGTGGCTTTAAATCAAATGTTGAAAAGTTAATTAGAATAAATTAGTGATTTAGATATTAGGAAAAAAAAAACTGAATTTTCGACGATCTATCAAATTTATTATAAGATTTGAGACATTACAAAATCTAGAGAATAGTTGGTCAGAAGAAAGCTAAGAGAGATTCTAAGAGTATAAATTCACACACATACGCAAAAGCGTCTAAAGAGAATGCTCTGCAATGTTTTCTCTTTTCTAGAGAACAGATGAGTGTTTTAGGCCTTTGTTTTTCTTGTATTTTAGTCACGAGTTGAATGAATAGAGACAACAGCAACGAATTTGGTAAACTGTGATCATCTTTATGTCTCACACAAGCATTTTTTTTTTTTTGGGGGTGTTAATCTCTCACAATCAAATTTGGAAATAGAAAAAAAATGGTAAAGATAAACGAAAAAAAAAAGACTGAAACAACAAAAAAGGTGCTGAGGAGTCACTTGCAACAATCAAGAATCAGTCTCTCTTTGCCCCCTCACTTAAAAAGCAGATTAAGATTAATATTATTGATCATCCTCTCTCTCTCTCTCTCTCTCTCTCTCTCTCTGGTGCAAACGAAATTCACTCTCACCCAATCTCTAACTTTATTCTAAAAACAAAACAACAATCATAAAATTTATTCCCATCCCGTCTCACCGAATCTCCACTTTCTTCTGTGCTTGTTATTGCGAGTGAACTATTTTTGTAATTCACTAAAATCACAGGTATTAAGAAGAACCCATTAATATTCCCAGTGATGCAGGCAGCAATGATAACTCATATTTAACTGTTCTACAATTTTATGGCTTTATTTGTTCGAAACTTATGCTCTGCTATTTTATAGGTAGTATTTGTCTGATTTGTAATTATTTTATTGATTATATATTTTAATTGTGACAATTAGCAAAAAATAATCTGCATATGGAAGAACTTACAAGAAAGAGAAAAATTAAAAATTTAATTGAATCTCGAGAAAAGAAATCTAAATGAATTTGTTATTAGTAACAAATAAATTATAGGTGAAAATTCTATAAATGAGCAAGTAATGGATCCTAAAGAAGTAGAAGATAATTAGATAATACAGTGAAAAGATCTTAATGAAATTATCCATAATTAAGTATTTGTTGTCAATATTATAATTTAATTGATTTATTTTATGTTTTTTTAACATGTAAAAATAGATAAAACGTACAAAATTTGAAAGTCCTACAAATTTTTTGTTATACCACTTTCTCATGAGAGCTCGGACATTTATTACAAGTCAGAATTGGACCACAACAGAATTTCGGTCTATATCGGCACCATAATATTAGATTGAAAAGGAAAATCAGAATTAGAGAATGAGGAAAGACCCCTAATTTCACAGTACCTGGGGAACACAAGTTTATTTGATGTATTATGTGGTATGTGAATACGAAATAAGATGTTTAAAGATTAAATTAAAAAATTATGCATATTGCTCCGATACAAAAGTATACGCATGAGTGGAGCTACATAGGGGCGAGGATGGGCATGGGCCCACCGTCAATTTTAAAAAAAAATATTATATGTATACTTATACTTATATATTCTAAAAATTATACATATATTTTTTACTTGTGCCCACCCTATATTTTTTTTCTTATTTCAATTATTTATTTATTTTTAATTGTATTAAAGCTTTATCCGGATAACCTTAATTTTATTATTTATGAATTTTTGCAAGTAAAAGTTCTTACAAGTGACCTTCATTTGACTTTTTTTTGTTCTACAAGAATTCGACTCTATTTCTTTTCAAGTATTGATTATATAAATTTTATTATGTGTCAATCGATTTTCAATATTTTTACTATGTCTACCTTTTAAATTTTAGTTTAGTAGTTTTATTATGCTAATATCTGAGTGATAATGTTTTGAAATAACGATAAATTTAATGAATTGTTAGCGAATAATTGATATTTTTTAATTTAAAAAATGACAATTAGCTATACTTTTTTACAATGGTGATAGTTAATTATTTTTTTTATACATATACAATATACATTAATTTTGGGCCTTTTTTTTGTTAAATGGACTTCGTGATATAATAAATATAAATATATTATATAAGTTAATTGTTTAGGAGAAAAAAAAAATTAGAGTGTGTAATTAAAATATTAATTCTAAACAAAATTTCAGGCTTTGCCCCTGTGCGAAGGATCCAAATATTTAGTTATTATCGAATACGTAGGAAGTGTATCCATATTTTTGGTTGTTGAAGGTGCAATTTTTTTGTTTTGTGTGTCATTTTAAAATAATATTGTTTCAAGGGGTATTATCGCACTCGTCACCGATGACCATTTGTCATGGTAATTTAGACATTATGTGATACTAACACAAGTGCTTTATCTCTCAAATTACAAATGATAATTTGGATCAGCGGTTCCTTTATCTCTCAAATCTTTACTCAAGATTGTAGTAAATCAAATGTTGAAAAGCCAAGCACATACTTGAGCTAAAAAAAATTAAATTTCCGACAATTATCCTAAGGTTTGAGACTGCACAAAAGTCAAAAAATAGTTTACCTATATACGCAGAAATGTCTAAAGAGGGATGCTATGCATTCTTTTTCTTTTCTCTTTTCTAGAGTGCAGATGAGTTGAATGGAGAGAGAGATAGAGCTAAGAGAAAGAAAGAAGACTATGAGCCTCTGAATCCACTAGAACACAATTTTCTCATTTCTTTTTAAATTTCTTGGGTGGGACTCTTCTCTAGGGGCCTTATTGATATGAATTAAAGGAATTTAAGTTAATATGTGGTTAGTCGTCTTCTATGTTCAGATATGTAGATGCATGGGTGTACTAGTTTAGAATTGTCAATAGATTGGTTTGTGTCATATTTTTATACTGTACAAATCGTGTTGTCTATATAATTCATACTCGACTAGTTTATAATTGTGTAGAATTCAGTTCGTGTCGTATATAAACAATGTTTAGTTGAATTTGTGTCGACCCAATGAATTCACCTGTTTAGCACCCTGAGGACTAAAAAAAGAGTTTGAGATAGATGGAGCTTATTTTTTGTTGCACTTTTGGGCCACTAAGAGATATTAATATTCAGTTCTCTTTTTTTTTTTTATCCAAATGTGGTTGTGCAAGACTTGTGGGGTGAGATTTTTGGGTTCAAATCAGGTTAACATTTTTTATTGGTTTAAACTTTTTTCGTATATTCTTGTAAGTCTTAATTTTTGTCGTGGTGTGAATAGGAGAGATTAGTTAAAATATGCATAAGAAAAGTTTACTCACTAGATTGTGGAACAGGAAGTGGGCTTTGGACTGTCAGCTCTTATCCGTGCTGTGCGATCTCTAGAAAAAGGGTGCAAGCTCCTTTCGCAAAACCTGTTCGAGCAAGATGTTAATGTGTTCGTCCCTTCTGCAAGAGGGAAGGAGGAAGCCAGCCATAAATCCGCTTATTCTAACCGATTGGACTATCTTAGCAGTTCGACCTAAAAGGTAGACTCAGACATTTTTGACCGTTGAATAAAAAAATAAAAAAAAATGAAAAAGAATTCAAGTATTAGACTTGGTAAAAACTATACATAGAAGATATTGATCTTTGTAGTTGGTAGGTGAGACCTTGGTCTAATTCGTGATGGGCCAAAGTGTCACTATTTATGGATAAACTATTGAAAAAGACTACACTTTTCTGAACGCCAAACAAGTGTAATATTATTTTTTGAGCAATGTTATAGGAACCTTATTTAGGATTATTATTTAGAGATCTAAAGATATGACTTTAATATAATTATTAGATTAATTGTGAGTTCTAATATTAAATAGAGTCCACAACCAATCCAAACGATTTAGAATTTTTACTAACAAACCATGGTGCAATCAAAGGGTAGGCGATGAGGATCTATGGAACTTATGGTGGGTTCTGCAAGTACTAAATCTAATTTCTAGAATTCTGAAAAGGCACATAGGCACATTATTAAATGAGTAATGCTACATGAATTAAAAAAGTAGATTTAAAAATTAGATTTGATAATCTCAACCATTAAATAGGTAGTGGGAACAGCTATCTCCGCTGCAATTTTTAAAACATGTAGGGTATATTTAAAATTTTAAAAAATTTAAGACATTGCCCCGAGTGAAATATTATCAAAGTTCATGGGTAAGTTTGTATTTTACAAACAAGTGTGAAATATTATCAAAGTTCATGGGTAAGTTTGTATTTTACAAACAAGTGTGAAATATTATCAAAGTTCATGGGTAAGTTTGTATTTTACAAACAAGTGTGGCATTATTTGTCTTGGATAGACTTTTAGCTGTGGGCTCATATGTCCCCTGCTACCATTGAGATTTTTTATAAAAACAATAGAAAATGAGAAATAATATTTAGATCTTATTTAGAGACCTAATGATGTGGTTTCAATATAACCATTGATGGACGAGAAAAACAGCGAGAAGAAGACAAACAGAGGGAGGAAGGGAGACCTATTTCTATTGCCTTCCCTTTCTACTTCTAGACTGGTTCGTCGGCGGGACAGCGAGCCAAGATCCGATTCGTCAATCGACGAATCCATGCTGCGTAACCTGGCAAAGGGGAAAGAGACGATGGCAACGCATCTCATACAAGAGGGAGTCCGAACAACCTTGTACGTACGCCGCCCACGCGAAGAAGTTCTTCTCTAATTCCAAAAAGTCAAGCCACCATTATTCTTCAGTGATGAGCTCTAGCGAACAAATCTTATGTGTTTTTCCCAGAGAGAAATGTCTTTCCACTAGAATAAGTCCGCTGCGAGCCGAGACACTATTCACCAAGTGGAACTATATACTCTCTTTACTAAGCTAACCGCCCCTTCTCCTATATCTGGCTGCTTCTCGCTCACCAAAGCGTACTTCGTTTCCCGGGACTAGCGGCTCCTTCTTTCTTCCTTCTAATTGGTAAGAAAGCGGTTTTTCCCTCAGGTTCCTCCCTGACCTTAGATGGAGAAAGAAATGCTTAAGGAAAAGGCGCCCTCGAAGCTGACGCGAATGTATTAAAGAGAGCCTCTCTTATTGCCTTATTTGAATCGGCGTAAGGAGGTTCAGTCAAGTATAGTATAGTGCGGCTTATGGTTCTAGTAGCACAAAATATAGAAACTCTACTATGCTAGTTCACTCTAGAAGACCTAGTCTGACTATAGTTAGTAGTATAGATTAGTTAGATTCGTAGGACAGAAGAAGAGCCTTTACTTTACTTTAGAGAGCGGTAAGTTAGTGCTGCTCTAAGGAAGTGGTAGCTGTTCCAATACACAAACAAGGTGGGTTGGGGTTTAGGAGGTATTTTGAGCGCTTGACTAAACTAAACTAATAATATAGGGCTTTTTCAGCTTGATCGGAATCGATTCTATGATTGAAAAAAAATTTTAATTTTAATTTTAAAAATTTATTTTTATTTTAAACAATCATGGTCTACTAATTTTAATTTTTCAAGTTTAATAAAAAAATGAAAAATATTTTGATATATTTTTTGTAATTGAAATCAAAAAAATACGTAACAAAAAAAGAAGAGGATTTGTGTTTAACAAAGAGTGCAAGTGAGAGAGTGCGCTAATTTATTGTAAGTGCGTATAGAGTGTAGTGCAATTGATTGGGTTCCTTAGGAGGCTATGTCTAGGCTGAGTACATGCATGAGGCTTAAGACGATACCTTAATTAAAGGTGTTTATCCTATCTTATGGGTAAAAAATATAATCTTTTGTTTTCTTATCCGATATTTTGCGGAAGAATTTTTTCTTGACCTACTATACTCGATCAGATGTAGTATTCCTATCCGACTTCCTATCCGATTAATCAGGTTAAAAATTGGGTAAATACTTTTGTAACTATTAATTTTTGGATCATTTTAACAATTCAATTAAATAACATTTATCAATTTAATAATACAATAAAATAATAACACTAAAACCTAAAACAATTATAACAAGAATTACAATAAAATACAAGAAAGCATGAATAACTTCTCCAATAGATCACCAGTTCACCACAAATCATGTAACTTACACAAAAACAAATTCATGTTATAATAACTCAAACATCCACAACAATAACAATGTTATAATATAAATTTTACTACACAAATACTCTGATAATTACTAAAAATAATATAAAAAAAATTAAATATATTTTTTGCGGGTAGAATATGGTAGGAATGCGGAAGTTAACGGGTTTTCAGCATTTCTACCCGACTTAATCGGAAGACCAAAAATTTTTTCGCATTCTTATTCGGTTTTTGCGGCTAGCCGTTCAGTAAGGTATGATAGAATCGAATAGGATAGAAAATTGCGACCAATCAAAAATTTGAACACCCCTGACCTTAGCCATTGTTGTTTAGTTAGAAGCCAGTATATGATTTAGTTCGCAAGTGTCAGAGGGCAAAGCTTAATTTTTTATGTCTCCATGGTTTTTTTTTACTATACTAAAGTGTATACCGATGTATACCAAAAAAAAAAAAACAACCTTAAACACCAAAAAAAAGCTGAAGTAATGTTATTTGAACGTAATTTATTATCTTAATTCAATCATTGACAATTTGAGCCCCGATATTTGTTATGACTTGCTTTTAATAAAATGACACTAACAAATTATGTCATAAGTCACATCCAAGTAATGTTTTTATTCTGTTATTTATTTTTTTGGGATAGGACGAGGGGGAGAAGGAGGAGGAAAGGGGGTTTGAACCCTTGATTTCAAAAAAATAAAATCTTCACAAGGTAAGAAGTATCATTGGACCAAAGGGCCGTTGATTTTTCTATTATTGCACCTGATGAGACATTTTCAAGTACTCCAAGATGAAGACACGTGTCTTCGGCATCAGTAAATTCTTTTCCTATAAACACGACACGTACCCGTCGGATCACAAGTCCCTGTTCCCCCGAGGTACTGTTCATAGGGATCAATGACATCTAGTACGTTTACATACCGACACATATCCCTCGAGGTCGGATAGGGTACATTGGTCCTACATGTACCAATCCCCCTCGGTACCGAGATGTACCCTCCATCCAGGATGGCGTTCTCTGCTCCTGCAGAGGCAATTGATATACAGGTCACTAGCCTAGGCTAGACTAGGTTAGCTATCATGACCTCGTCTTACACAATTGGTGTCAGAAGGCACAAGAAAGCAGGGGACACAGCCAATGGGGAATGGACGCGTGGCATATTGTGTCACATAAGAGACAAAAAGACCGGATGCCCTTGCTGACACACGACTTGAGAAAACAAGCATTTAATTACACCATTTTCTTGATGAGACAACATTTAATGCGGTAAGGCTCGGAAGTGAAAGGTAATAAATGTCCATAAGGCTGGACATTTATTACATCCTTATCGAGAGGAGCTCATTAAACGGTCGGCAGACCGATGACACAGCCTTGGTTGCTCGGGATCCCGAGCAGTTAAAAGAGAAGACATTCCTCATAGGAATTAGTGCGCACGTTGCCCGTATCTAATGATCACCTACTGACCACACTGACAGCAATCATGAGTATTTGAGGTATAAATACTCCTCACAAAAGGTAAGATAAAAAATAAGGTGAAACCTTTACTCAAACTTATACTCAATGTTTTCTTCTTCCTCTCTCTCAAAAACTGACTTAATCGTCGGAGGAGATTCGCCGAAAAATACTTCGGCGCCCTTCTAACTTATTTTTCTTTGTTCCAAAAACCTTCCTCAGCCTTACTGGATCGTTCCGTTGATCCACGAGGGTCTCCCATTATCGTTCCAGGTTACCACCGGACCTCACAGACTGTTCCAAGCAGTAGGGTTGACCACTCGACTGACTCACTCGAGTTCACCAAAAAAGAGATCTATTCTCATATTTATATTGTACAAGATCCAGCACGCACAACACCCTATAGTAGTCTTGTTCCTATCTTTGATTAGAAAGAGAAGTATCACATAAAGTGCATATCTGCAACTTGGGTTTATCAATAAAACCACGAGCAGCCTGAAATATGGGATTGAATTAGTAGAGTCAAGAAGAAAAATTTCCCCAAAAAGAGAATTAAAAAAAAAAAAAAAATTCGTATATCATCTTGCTTCTAGCAGTAAGAACTGAAGTTAGAGTTGGGGCTTTGAATTTTTTGTTCTATATTGATTATCTCTCTGACTTTCAGAAGTTTCTGTGCACAACTACTTGCCAATGCACAAGCAACAGCAGCTGAAAACAACAAGGTCTATTAATTATATATTCATGAAATTCTCCTATTGGAATCTTTATTCATGTTTGTGTTAATTGGTTGAAATTTCTTGTAATTTAGAGTGTTTTGGGCCTCTTTTGATTTGTCTCTTTAAATAGATGGGTGTGTGTATGTGTATGTAGAGAGAGAGAGAGAGAGAGGGAGAGAGAGAGAGACCTTGTAACAGGGCGAGAGACTTGGGCCAGTGGCTTGCATTCTATTCCACGAACAGTGACCATATTTGGAATAGTAATCAAATTCACGAGAAAATCTAAACCGTGATAAGCCTCGAATCAGAAACTAGCATAACCGGAGAAGCAATAACCCAGAAAGAAAAAATAGAAATTGATGGGTCAAGTCCAAAGGCTCAACTCATGTTATAAGCCCGATCCAAGTTAAAGGCTCAATTCCAAGAGATGTACCAAGTCCAGCCCAATGTAGTCAACCTCAAAGAGCTACATCAGTAGAGAGCATGCAAGGTCATCCTCCTCTTAGCCACCTTGGAGTAAGGGGGTCATCCAAGAGCCTCCTTCTAACCACCTTGGAGTAATGGTCGTCCAAGAGTCTCCTCTTAACCACCTTAGAGCAAGAGTTATCTAAGAGCCTCCTTTTAGCCATCTTGGAAAGAGTCAACCCTCACCTCATCCTTTGACCGAGTCCTATGGAGAGTATTGTAACTGTCTCGCCTGTTAAGAAGAGGTCACCACCTCTGCCGGATCAACTGTTTAATCACCACTAACTCACCCCAATCCATTATGACTGTTAGACTAGTTATTCAATTACTATGCGTTATGTGGCGACTATAAAATGTAAGTCCCGCCAACACTTGGGGGGCAACAAACTCATTCGGGCATAATTCTCTCCTCACTCTCTCAAAGCTTGTAATTATTTGCTCTCCCTACACATCTGAGTTAATAAAATACCCTTGACCCTTGTCATTTAAAGTAGACGCAGGTCATGTTGATCGAATCATTATAAACTTTGTCTCTATCTCCCTCTACTTATTTTACTGCATTTTATACTGCTTTCTTGACAGGCTATGTGCAAACCAATTTGTGCATCATCAGTTTGGCGCCGTTTGTGGGAATGACAAAATTTTCACCTAAACACTTTCTTTGTTGAATCAAAGGTGATCACCACCAGATCCATGAATCAGCCTGAAGACATTCCACCACGAGAGGAAGATGTTGCTCCTCCACCCAATCTTGTCCCAAATGCGCAGTAGATGCTGGAGACCATGTAGCAGCTTATAGCTCAAAACCAGCAGATTCTGCAACTGATGCTCAGACAACAAGGAGGAGCACAGTTTGGACCTCAAGTTAGAGGAGTTCTACGCCCTGCTCATCAAGGAGCTCCCTATCATCTAGGGGCGCTCCACCTTTAGGCGCCTCACACAAGGAGGCCCACCATGAAGGACCTCCACCTCTTCCTCCTTCTCCTCCAGCTCTTGCTCCCCATGGTGGAGACCTCATTTCTAAGAGGATGAGAGTGAAAATCAAAGCATGAAGCATGAAAACTATTTCTATGATAATTCTAGAGGACCTCCTCCTCCTAATCACTGGGATGAAGGTGCAAAATCAATTGGGTGACATCTTAACGCCATGAAGACATAGGTACCCGAGATAGTGGACTACCTCATGAGTCGAACCGACACCTTTCAAACCTGATCTGGCGAATTCCTCAGAAATTCAAGATGTCATCTGTCGAAACCTTTGACGGTACGAAGGATCCACTAGACAAAAATTTTAAAACCTTGATACAGCTGCACAACGTCCCTAACGAAATCATGTGCATAACGTTCTTAACTACCTTGAAGGAATTTGCTCTAGAATGGTTCGTCAAGCTCTCCCCAGCCTCCATTGGGGCTCATTTGTTGAGTTGACCAAGTCTTTCATATCACACTTCATTGAAGGAAGTCGTCACTAGATGCCTGCCACCCACCTGCTCAGTAAAAAGCAAGATCGAGATGAGAGCCTGAGGAGCTGCCTCACTCATTTTTACGAGGAGGTCCTTCAGGTCAAGGAGCCCAATGATAAAGTCATCATGACCGTCTTCCTAGGAAGCCTCCATTCATCAAGCTTTCTCTTCTCAGTGATGAAACGCCCATCGAAGAGCATGCTAGAGTTACTAGCGAAGGCCCAGAAATACATGAATGCTGAGAACATTACAAGAGTCAGACGAGGTGAGTCCTCTAGAATTGGGGATAAAAGAAAAGAAAGAGACAGGGATGACAAGAAAGAGAGTAATAACAAGTGCAACAGAACAAAAAGGGTACCTGCCAAAGATCGACTTGGTCCTGCACCCCTGAGAGATCGACAAGCCTTCACTCTCCTCAATGCCGTTGTCGGGCACATCCTATTACAGATCCAAGATGACCCCGTAATAAAATGGCTAGGGAGAATGAAGTCTCTCTCAAACCATAGGAACCCAAACAGATATTGTCGCTTCTATTTGCGACTATGACCATGACATTAACGACTACTATAACCTCAAAAGACAAATTGAGGAGCTCATTCAACGGGGTCACTTGCGCCAGTATGTTACTGGTAGGGGACAGACGTTGACACCACCTTTTAATCAGGACGACTAGCAACCCATCGTGGAAATTCACACCATCTCCTCTAGAGGGCTTACATGAGGAGGAGAATCCCTCTCTGCCATGAAGACCCATGCCAGGAAAGCTAGACACCCTGATGAATTGCCCGCCCAAGCATGGTAACAACGAGATCCTATCCTTCTCAGACAATGACTTAGAAGGAATTCAGCACCTTCATGACGATCCTCTGGTGCTCACCATGATCGTCGCCAACTTTCAAGTACGAAGAATTCTCGTGGACAACGGCGGCTCTGCGAATATCTTGTTCGCAGAGGCTTATGACAAGCTCAACTTGGACAGAGAAAGATTGCAGCCCATCAGGTCGCCCCTCATTGGGTTCTCAGGGGAGAAGGTGTATTCCCTAGGGTCCATCACCTTACTAGTCACTGGCGGCACAATGCCTTGAAGTTCCACAGTTATGGTCAACTTCCTGGTGATACTACCCCTCGGCCAACAGCATAATCCTAAGCCGACCTACTCTATAAAATTCGGGTAAATTTAAATTTTTTTACCTAAAGGGGCAAAACGGTTATTTGTCACTATAGTACGAGTTGTAAACCTAAATTTTTCTAGAGCTCGAATGATGAAATGAACCTCACCATTGAATTTGTCTCGCAAAATCTAGCTACCCCGTCAATTTTTATCGAATTTTGAGACAATTGAATTTTTTACGTTTTACGAGACGATCACGTCTTGGTTGATCCAAAAATAAAATTTTTAATAAAAATTTAAAATTTGAAAATAAATTAAAGCAAGTTGAAATAAAAATATTTTGAACTTAAACCAGAACAAAATTTAATAGTTTGGGGGCAAAAATGGACTCGAAAAAAAGGGTCATGTGGCGTGTTGTAGACCAAGAGTTTAGGGAGTATGAATAGGGGGAGAAATCCTGATTTATCCCCATTGTTCAGCTGGTCTTCAATGTTGGAGATAAAGAGAGGGAAAAAGTGAGAAATTCAACTTTCTCTCTACGATCTACGCCACCTCGTTACTCAAATCAATTCGAGCCAAGTATTAAAGTTGTTCTCCTCGACGAGGGCTTTGCGTCTATACCAAAAAGGATGAATTCCACCAAAGTTTTCAAGATGGGATTTTGGAGAAAATTCAAGATTGAGATTGTGTAGTGTTCTTGAAGGTTCAACAACTCATTTTACGCTTCAAGAGGTAGGATTTTCATCTTAACTAGGTTTATTTTCGACCTAGAAATGTGATATGGAATGGGTAGGTTGTTAAACATCTTTAGCACTTGTCTATTGTTGAGAATTTGATTATTTGACTATCTAAAATGGGTAGAATAAATTCTATTTTAAATTAGGTATGTAGAAATTACCTAATGTGATTCTTGAACTATGTGATGAAAATTGGGCATGTATGTGATTATGTGATTGAGTGCCTTGCAAGTATTTGATCAAATGTGAAATTAGGTGTGTTTTAATTGCATAGATAATATGATAACATGCTTGAAATTCGTTGTTCGGTGTGATGTTAATATATAATTTATGATATATTGACATAGTGATGATTTATGTAAATTATATGCTTAAGATATAATTTACCATGGAATATGTTGTTTGGTGTTTAAATTGGTCCATTTGGTATTCATAGCATATTGGACATGAATTGATTATTGTAATGGTTCATTACATTGCATTTGTACGGGGGCATTACATTCATAGGCATCAGGCGTGAGTGTGTGTGTATGGTTGATCAAATACCATTCTTGGTGGATGATATGTGGGCTTGAAAAAAGTTGGAATGAAGTTCTGACTGAGTTGCACAGTTGCATGAAAAAACTTGTGTCCGGTACAACAAACAGGGCTAGATTCTCTCTCGGGTGCAAGACCCGACTACCTGGTTCATATACTCTCCTGAGGTGAAATTTCATAAAAGTGTATTGGTGTGCGGAACCAGCTATGCGATATCAAAACTCTGCTACCCAACAAAAATACATGATTTTGTTTTGTAAAATACCTAGTTCATACACTCCCCTAAGATGAAATTTTGAAAAAGTGTATTTGTTTTATAAAATAGTCATTCGATGTGTAACGTCCAACAAAGACACATGATTTTGTTTTAAAAAAATTATTGGACGTATATCATCAATGACTGATTTATACATATTAACATTGCATTGTGTTGAATGAGTCAGAGAGGGCTTGGGTTGAAGTGCATGAGTGAGTTTCATCTCATTTCATGGCATGACATAGGATTTTATCATTGAATGCGTATTCTTGATTGGAATGTTTGAATGGTTGATTGTCGCATGTGAACATTTCATATACATTTAGGTTGGGGAGTAACCTTTTTAGGATATACCCTATTGAGCGTGACTCACTTTTTATGGGATAACATTTCAGGTGCAGGATATACGCTAGTGGACGGCTCTCATTTGGGCCCTTAAGGAAGAGGAAAAGCCGAGATGTGGCTTTATTTTGAGATTTTGTAAAATTATTATGAAAATTTAATTTTGGCATGTAAATATAAAAGAATTGTAATCGAACTCATATGGACTGTATGGATAAATGGACCCGGTGTGGTCAATGTTTACTTATAAATGAACTCGATGTAGTCAATATTTATTTAGAAATGGATCCGGTGTGGTCAATGTAGTATATAGAGGTGTTCAAATTTTTGATGGGTCGCAATTTCCTACCTTAACCGACCCTACCCTACCCTATTGAACGACTAGCCGTAAAAATCGGGTAGGAATGTGGAATAGTTTTTAGTCTTCCGATTAAATCGGGTATGAATGCGGAATACCCATCAATTTTTACCCTACCCTACCCGCAAAAAATATATTTAGCTTTTTAATATTTTTTTTAGTAATTATAAGAGTATTTGTGTGGTATAATTTATACTATAACTTGAGTTACGAAAACATAGACTTTTTTTTTTGTGTAGGTTACATGATTTGTGGTAAACTAGTGACCTATTGGAGTAGTTATGATTTTACTATGTTTCATATGGTTTTAACTTAAAATAATTGTTTATATTTGTGTTACAATTATGATGAATTGATGTTCATACTTTTTTATGTTTTATTGTAATTGTTGTAGTTGTTTTAAATTTTAGTATTGTTTATTTATTGTGTTGTTAAATTGGTGCATGTTATTTAATTGAATTGTTAAAATAATCCAAAATTAATAGCTACAAAAATATTTATCCAATTTTCTACCTGACTTCCTACCCGATTAATCGGGTAGGAAGTAATCGGGTAGGAATACCACACTTGATCAGGTACGGTAAGGTAGGTCAAGAAAAAATTCTTCTACAAAGTATCGGGTAGGAAGACGGTAGACAATATTTTCTACCCGTAGGGTAGGGTAAACACCCCTAGTAGTATAATTGCACAACTTGTATTTTGGATTGAACTTCCCGTACAAAGGAGACTCTGCCCAAATTTTGTTTAATTAAAGACCCCCGATTTTTGGGTCGTCACAGCTCTCAACACCCTGAGAGTTATGCTCTCCACCTACCATCTCCTCCTGCGTTTTTAGCCTCGAACAGAGTCAGAGAGGTCCGAGGAGACCAGGTAGCTGCAAGAGAATGCTGCGTCTCCTCCATGTAGACAAGGAAGCCATAGGAGGCATTGCAAATAGAGGTTCTTGACCATAGAGGAGCTCAGACCGGTGGTCCTAGACGAGGAATATCTAGACAGAAGAGTACACATTGGCTTTTTCCTTTCTCAAGATTTGGTCCTCCAGCTCATAGACTTTCTAAGGCGCAACATGGACGTTTTCGCATAGTTGCATGCAGACCTCGAGGGCATTGACCCTGAGGTCGCCACCCATCGCCTCAATGTCGACCCTCACCACAAACCTGTTCGCCAAAAGCTAAGGGGCACCTCTAGTGAAAGGGCCCAAGCGATAGATAAGAAGGTGAAAAAGTTAATAGAGAACGGGGCGGTCAGAAAAGTGGCATATCCTGAGTGACTCTCAAATGTGGTGATGGTGACTAAAGCCAATGAAAATTGGAGTCTCTGCGTTGACTTCACTGAGCTCAACAAGGCATGCCCAAAAGACAGCTTACCCACTGCCATGAATTAACCTCCTCATCGACGCCACCGCGGGACATGAATTGCTCGCCTTCTTGGATGCATACTTTGGGGTATAACCAGATTAGCATGCATCCCCCAAACCAGGAGAAAAACGTCATTTATCACTCCAAAAAGGACCTATTGTTATAGGGTCATGCCCTTCGGGCTAAAGAACATAGGAGCAACCTATCAATGTCTGGTGAACAAAATGTTCCAATCTCTGATCGAGCGAACAATGAAGGTATATGTGGACTACATGTTGGTGAAAAGCCTCGTTGCAGCAAACCACATTGACCACCTTCAAGAAACTTTCAATGTTCTCAGGTCATACTGCATGAAGATGAATCTAGAGAAGTGCACCTTTGGCATAGGGTCAGAAAAATTCCTAGGCTTTAGTCAATTAGAGGGGAATTGAAGTGAACCCAGACAAGATCAAGTCTATTCTAGAAATGAAGTTGCCTTCCTCAACCAAGGAGCTCCAGCCTCTTAATGGGAGCATTACAGCACTCCATAGGTTCGTTTTCAAGTCTGCAGACAAATGCTTGCCTTTCTTCAAGATTCTCCAAAAAGTTTTCGAGTGGGGACCTGAGGCTGAGGAGGCCTTTCAAAAGCTCAAAGTCTACTTGGCTATTCCCATTTTCCTTTCACATGCCACACCAGGAGAAATATTATATCTATACATTTTTGCTTCCTCGTCGACGGTAAGCTCCGTCCTCGTTAGGAACGATGATCTCGCAAAAGCCCATCTATTATGTGAGCAGTGCATACTGAGGAGCAGAAATCAGATATTTAGGGTTAGAAAAGCTTTCACTCGCCCTCATTTCAATGGCTAGGAGTCTACGACATTACTTCCAGAGTCACACTGTGGCTGTGATCACAAATCAGCCTATAAAAAGAGTCTTGGGAAAATCAGATGTATCTGGGAGACTCCTCAAGTGGGTAGTGGAACTAGGGGAGTTTGATATTCAGTACTAGCTAAGGACGACCATCAAAGCACATGCCTTGACAGATTTTATTGCTGAGGTTACACCAGCAGAGGGGGAGACTGATGAATTTTCCACACTTCAGACATCAAGCTTGGACATTCAAAGCAATCTAACACCCAGTGAAGACAACCAGGCGCCCAACAAGGATAACTAGATGCCCGACGAGGGCTCCCAGATGCCCAAACCATGCGTCCAGGCCATCCCAAGTGCCCAGACGCCCATGCTAGGCAACCAAACACCCAAGCTAAGGGCCCAAGCACCCCAACCTGCTCCCACAACGATCTCCGAGCCCTCCTTTTTGCCCCTCTGAAACCTTTATGTGGATGATTCCTCGACCAATGAAGGAGGTGGAGTAGAATTAATCCTGATCAGCCCCGAAGGCACCCCCATCAAGTATGCTATGAAGCTCCACTTCATTACCTCCAACAATAAGGCGGAATATGAAGCCCTCCTCTCTGGCCTAAGGTTAGCAGTAAAGATGGAAACTCATCACCTCAACACTTACAACGATTCCTAGCTGATAGTCAACCAAGTGAAGGGTGAGTTTGAGGCAAAATGAGCCAAAATACAAGAGTACCTGACCATAGTGAAAGCCTTGATTGCTAAGTTCCAATACTTCGAAATCTGCCATATCCCGAGGGATAACATGGCTACGAATACACTAGCCAGGCTCGCCTCATCCTCGAAAATTCCACTAGGGCCAGCATTCATTGGTCATCAGTTTGAAGCAAATAAGTTAGACGTAGAAGCCACAAACGTCAATTATGCGACTGCCGAGTCAAATTGGATAACCCTGATTAGGGTATACCTCCAGGAGGGTGTATTACCAGACGATCCCCTCAAAGCTAGAAAACTTATTATGAGAGCCTCCAAAATTACTATTTTACGGGATACCGTGTACAAGAAAGGCTACTCCCTGCCATTACTACGGGTGCCCCTTTCGCCTGAAGAAACTAACTAGGCCCTGCGAGATATCCATTAAGGGATTTGTGGGAATCACTCTGGAGGATGCTCCTTCGCCCACAAGGTGCTCAGACAAGGCTACTTCTGGCCTAGCATGATGAAGGAAGCCCAGGAATTTGCCAAGAAGTGTAACAAGTGTCAGCGCTTCGCCACTGTGCCTAAGCAACAAAGATAACAGACGCAAATGTGAAAGATTTTATCTGAAAAAACCTGGTCTGTTGCTTCGGGATACCCTACGCCATTGTCAGCGACAACGCCAAGCAATTCGACAGCAAGTTCCTGAACTCCTTCTACCCTGACCTTCAAATAAAGTAGCCTCATTCCAGCCCAGCACACACGCAAGCAAACGAACAAGCAAAAGTCATAGTGAGAACGATGCTATACAACCTAAAGATAATGCTCAAAAAGGCAAAGGGTCTCTTTGGGTTGACGAGCTCCCTAGGCGTATTATGGGCCTACCAAACCACACCAACAACTCCAACTAGAAAAACCCCTTCTCCCTCACCTTTGGAACTGAGGCGGTCATCTCTGTGGAGATCGGGGTGCATTCTCTAAGGGTCCAACACCACGACCCTATCACCGACGAGAAAGGACACAATCTCGACTTGGTAGAGGAGGCAAGGAAGATGGCTGTGGTCCGCAATGCAGATTACAAGCGCCACATGACAAAGTACTATAACTCGAGGGTGAAGCCTCATTCTTTCCAACCAAGAGACTTGGTGCTCAAAAAAGTCATCCTCGCCGCAAAGGATTCACATGAAGGAAAGTTGAGACTAAACTGGGAAGGAACCTACCTCATAACAGAAGTGGTAAGGGCAACAAGATACAGAGTTTTTACTGAGCACCTGAAGAGGTACTATCAGTGACACCTTAAGAGAGTAGAAAAATTGGGGACTTGTTTTTACTTTTTGTACTTTTTTGGGGGTTGTTACCCAATATTGCTTGACATGAGCAATGAATAAATAAAACTTTCTAAATTTATTCCAAAAGATCTTTACATTTTTGTATTCAAATTCAAAGGAGTATCAGTGGCAAAAAATCATTTTTACAAAAGTACGGCTACAAAATGATTTCATAAAAGTCCTTAGTACTCTAACTACTCTCATGGTCGTCGTCCTCCTCCTCCTCATCATAACCCTCGACATTGTCAAAGCCGACATCACTGTCATCAGGTGCCTCAGTTGGTCAGAAGCCTGAGATATCAATATTAGGGAAAACAATAAAAATCTTTCCCCAAAGCTCCTCATAACTATCAATGAAAGCATCTGTAAGGCCATTCTCCAGGTCCACCTCATCTCGAGAAGCTCTCTTCTGAGCAGCCTTCACCTCAGCAGCTCTGTGGCAGCCTCTCTAAGCATGGCCCACTCGCGGGTCTCTGTAAGCTTAGCCTCACTAAGCATGACCCTCTCACAAGCCTCCACAAGCTTAGCCTCCCTGAGCGCGTCCCTCTCACAGGTCGCCAAAAGCTCAGACTCAAGTTTAGTTAGCCTCTCACAGGCCTCCACATGCTCAACCTCGAGCTTGGCCACCCTCCCATGGGTCGCTGAAAGCTCAGTCTCAAGCCTAGTCGCCCTCTCATTGGTCGCCACAAGATAAGTATCAGAAGCCCTGCCAGTAGCTTCAAGTTCAACAATCCTCCCTTGAGTAGGAAAGGGCTCATTTTATATAACATCATGATCCTGTTTCAACTTACCGTGAGAATAGGCCCTTGAAAGTAAACACATAGATGCAGTAGAAGTCTGAAGAAAGATAAAGGTCAAAGCAATGTCAGAAGCCTAAGGAGGGACTGGAGAAAAGGAGACAACAGAACCTTACCTAACGATTCCCTCAGTGCCCAGAGCATTAATCTCACAAATATCATTGGGAAACACAAACCTCCCAAGTCCCTTTATAATTGAAGCATTGCTCAACATGGAGCCAAAAGCTGTGGCCAGTAAGGGGAACTCTGGAGCAAGAGATGCAATTGAAGGAGTCTCTGACTGAGGAGGCACCACAGGAGGGGTCGCTTGAGGAAAGCACACCTCAGGCAGCACCGTTAGAAGGAAGTATCGCCCGTTGTCGCCTCCTTAGGAGGAAGAGGGCTCCTACTAGAAAAGCGGGACCCAATCACCTTTCTACTACAAAGGAAATAAAGGGTTATCTAGATGAAAAATCCAAGAAAAGGGGAAAAAGTACAAGAGAATTAACATATATTTTTTCTTTTCAAAGAGGGTCCTGGAGATGATCTACCAACCCCACCACCGTGTTTGGACAGAAGGACTCCAAAGTCTTTTTCAGTATAGGCCCTCACGGCTTGCAACTTCAATTCTTGGTTCTTAGAAAGCACAGAAGGACAGAAAGCACTTGGTATGAATAAAGCATACCAAGTTTCTTAGGGGTACCCTATCCTTTTGGTACCAAAGCCCTATCGGCCACTACAGTCCATTCTCCGTCGAAAAATATAAAGCGAGATTTTCAACTATGACAATTGGAGCGCAATCCAGTGATCATCTTGTTTCTTGTCGTAAAACAATAACAACCCCGATTGGGAGCAGGGGTCTAGCTCAAAGTGTAAGCTCCATGAAACTCGACAAGAGAGACATCCTCCTGGTGTACCCTCTTCCACAATACTAGAAAGCATAGTAAAACTCTCTAACCATTGGGCGATAATCACCCCGGTGTGAATAAAAAATAATGGAGAATGCAACAAATAGAAGGAGACATGGGGAACTTGAGCCTAACCTCAAACATCTGCTCATAGACGGCAATGTCCCCAGAAGAGTCACAAGAGGCACCCATCTCAGCTCGACAGCACCGCACAGTCAGAGGAATATGATAAACAGAAACAATCCTCATAATATCATCGTCACCCATCATCATTAAGAGCCACTTTTGCCTCAAATTCTGATTCCTCAAGATCTCCCTAGTGATGGCTTAGGCAATTCTTCCCGTCCTCGCTCCTTCACCTCACGCGCCCAGGCAATTCACCTAGGCTATCCAGATCAGCGCCTATGGGCGCCTGCACAACTCTCCCCCCTCTGATTTGCTCGTTTAGGCTGCCTGAGTAGGTGCCCAAACCAGCCTGCTCACCCCCCATAATGCACGTCTGGCCCTTTATGGCTTGGTCACCCACCAGGCCGAGCCGCTCGCCCCTTTGCTCCACCGTATAGATAACGCGCCCAATCTGCCCCAAATCAGTGCCTTGGACACCCAAGTTGTCTCCAATCAACGAAACATGAAGGGAAGCACCATTCTGCTCCATGGGCGCGCGAGCAAAGGTGGCGACGAATGCCCTAAGCACCTCGACACCGGCGCCTACCTCCTCCTCCTCTTGACTCTTTTGATCACTACAACCTCTTGATTATCTCCTTCCCTTGCCATGGATTCCAAGCACAACTCAAGAAGCTCCTTGAAATATTTTTGGGAAATAAAGCTTTCCTTCACTCTCTCAAAGTTTCTATGGAATAGGGAAAAAGCTTATATTTATACCAAGGGTTTTTCTAAATCCTATTGAAGGAAGGAAACGACAAAAAAGCCCCAAACTACAACCTAGTGCTCTTCAAGTATCCAAAAAAGGAAAGGAATGAGGGAATTTGTATAGTCAAGGGAATCCTACAAGCAAAAGGAGTCTATTGGGAGGGAGGAGGTCGTTGATCAAGAGGATTTTTCAAAAAATTCAAATTTAACAAGGGTTGCACGCTATTTTGACCGTAACTTTTGATCCGAAACTTTAAACAAGGCTTATTATATATAAAATTGAAACTGTCAACGAATCTTACAAAACTCACTGCCTTTGGCAGTGAAAGACGCTGTAAAAAGTCAAAAAAGGCCCAGAAATAGATATTTTGGCCTCCCGAAGTTTCTTTTAATTTTTTTTTTTCAGTTGCCTACTCGGCCTAAGAGGCTATCTGCTCGCCCAAGATACTATGTGCTCACCTAGAAGTTGTTTGCTCGCCCAAAATCGTGCACCCAGCTCCTGCTCGCTATTTTGACAGCAACTCTCGCTCCGTTACTCTAAATGGGGTCCATAATATATCAAATCAAAAGCTCTCGACAAACCCTACAAAAAAGGCCTAGAAAGACAACTTAGTGCTCTTCAAGAATCCAAAAAAGGAAAGGAATGAGGGAATTTGTATAGTCAAGGGAATCCTACAAGCAAAAGGAGTCTATTGAGAAGGTCGCCGACCACAAGGAGTTTTCAAAAAATTCAAATTTAAAAAGGGTTGCACGCTATTTATAAAATTGAAACTCTCGACGAATCTTACAAAACTCACTACCTTAGGCAGTGAAAGACACTGTAAAAGGTCCAAAAAGGCTCAGAAATAGATGTTTTGGCTCTCGAAGTTTCTTTTTAAATTTTTTTTTTTCAGTTGCTTGCTCGGCCTAAGAGGCTGTCTGCTTGCCCAAAATCGTGCATCCAGCTCATGTTCGCTATTTTGACCGCAACTCTCACTCTGTTACTCTAAATGGGGTCCATAATATATATATCAAATTAAAAGCTCTCAGCGATCCCTACAAAAAAGGCCTAGAAATATAGGTTTTGGCCTCCCGAAATATTTTTCAATTATACTGGTAAGCCAAAAATTCAAACTCAAACTGAATACCTTCCTTTCCAAGTTTTGTTAGACGCAGAGTATTGGGGGCAAATGATGGGCCAAGTCCAAAGGCCTAACTCATGTTATAAGTCTGGTCCGAGTTAAAGGCCCAATTCTAAGAGATCCACCAAGTTCAGTCCAATGTGGTCAACCTCAATTCGTTCAAGAGTCTCATCCTAGCCGCGTTGGAAAGAGTCAAAACCTTACCTTATCTTTTGACCGAGTCTTATGGAGAATATTGTAACTACCTCGCTCGTTAAGAAGAGGTCGCTACCTCCGCTGAATCAGTTATTTAATTACCATTAACTCACCTCAATTCGTTATGACCGTCAGACTAACTATTTAATTACTATGTGTTATGTGGCAACTATAAAATATAAGCCCCGCCAACACTTGAGGGGCAACACACACTCATTCGGGCATAATTCTCTCCTCATCCCTCTCAAAGCTTGTAATTTTTTGCTCTCCCTACACACATAAGTTAATAAAATACCGACGACCCTTGTCATTCAAAGTGGATATGTGTTATGTTGACCAAATGCAGTAAATCTTGTCTCGCTCTCTCTCTCTATCTCTCTTTCTCTCCTTATTTTACTGCATTTTATACTACTTGGTTGACAGGTTGTGTGTAAACCAATTTGTACATACACCGAGGCAAAAGTAGCTCTTGATGACGATGGATCCAAAGTGGATGTAGGTAATGTTGGCCAAATCACTATAAATCTTGTCTCTCTCTCTCTCTTTCTCCCTCTACTTATTTTATTGTATTTTATACTGTTTACTTGGTAGGTTGTGTGCAAACCAATTTGTGCATACACTGAGGCAAAATAGCTCTTGATGATGATGGGTCCAAAGTAAGTACCCTTTCTAGTATACTCAATACTGATGATGATAGTATGAGAATTGTTTTTGCTTATCATATTCCCCCGACTGTGCTATGCCGTCGAGCTGAGATGAGTGAGCCTGCCTCTGATGACTCTTCTAGGGGCATTGTCATCTATGAGGAGATGCTTGAGGCTGGGCTCAGGTTCCCCATGTCTCATTCTATTTATCGCATTCTCCATTATTTTTCACTCACACCGGGGTATTACTGTGCTTTCTAGTATTGTTTTACCACGAGAGACAAGATGATCACTGGACTGGACTGCGCTCCAACTGTCATAGTTGAAAATCTCACTTTATATTTTTCGGCAAAGAATGCACAGCAGAGGCCGATTGGATTTTTTGGTACCAAGAGGACCCCTAAGAAACTTTGTATGCCTTACACTTACTTTGTCTTCTTTTTTTTTTTTTTTGACTCATCATTCCTCTTGCAGATCCTCCTTGTGCTTTTTAAGGACCAAGAGTAGTTGTAGGCTGTGAGAGGGCCCATACTGAAAAAGATTTTGGAGTCTTTATGTCCAAAGATGATGGTGGGAACAGTAAATCATCTCTGGGACCCTCTTTAAAAAGAAAGTATGTTAAATTACACCTCGGACAACACCTCTCCAACAGTGCCGCCCGAGGTGTGCTCCCCTCAAGCAACCCCTCCGGTGGTACCTCCAATGGTGCCTCCTCAGTCAAAAACTTCTTCAATTGCATCTTCTATTTCAGAGTTTCCCTTGCTGGCCACACCTTCACACCTTCTGCCCCCTATTCATCTATTCCTCCTGTGGGAACTTCCAAAAGGGCACCGATTCAGATAAGCTCCATGCTGGGTAACGCGCAAGTTCTAAAGGATTGACTTGGAAGGTTTGTGTTTCCCAAGGATATTTTACTGCATTTTATACTACTTGGTTGACAGGTTGTGTGTAAACCAATTTGTACATACACCGAGGCAAAAGTAGCTCTTGATGACGATGGATCCAAAGTGGATGTAGGTAATGTTGGCCAAATCACTATAAATCTTGTCTCTCTCTCTCTCTTTCTCCCTCTACTTATTTTATTGTATTTTATACTGTTTACTTGGTAGGTTGTGTGCAAACCAATTTGTGCATACACTGAGGCAAAATAGCTCTTGATGATGATGGGTCCAAAGTAAGTACCCTTTCTAGTATACTCAATACTGATGATGATAGTATGAGAATTGTTTTTGCTTATCATATTCCCCCGACTGTGCTATGCCGTCGAGCTGAGATGAGTGAGCCTGCCTTTGATGACTCTTCTAGGGGCATTGTCATCTATGAGGAGATGCTTGAGGCTGGGCTCAGGTTCCCCATGTCTCATTCTATTTATCGCATTCTCCATTATTTTTCACTCACACCGGGGTATTACTGTGCTTTCTAGTATTGTTTTACCACGAGAGACAAGATGATCACTGGACTGGACTGCGCTCCAACTGTCATAGTTGAAAATCTCACTTTATATTTTTCGGCAAAGAATGCACAGCAGAGGCCGATTGGATTTTTTGGTACCAAGAGGACCCCTAAGAAACTTTGTATGCCTTACACTTACTTTGTCTTCTTTTTTTTTTTTTGACTCATCATTCCTCTTGCAGATCCTCCTTGTGCTTTTTAAGGACCAAGAGTAGTTGTAGGCTGTGAGAGGGCCCATACTGAAAAAGATTTTGGAGTCTTTATGTCCAAAGATGATGGTGGGAACAGTAAATCATCTCTGGGACCCTCTTTAAAAAGAAAGTATGTTAAATTACACCTCAGACAACACCTCTCCAACAGTGCCGCCCGAGGTGTGCTCCCCTCAAGCAACCCCTCCGGTGGTACCTCCAATGGTGCCTCCTCAGTCAAAAACTTCTTCAATTGCATCTTCTATTTCAGAGTTTCCCTTGCTGGCCACACCTTCACACCTTCTGCCCCCTATTCATCTATTCCTCATGTGGGAACTTCCAAAAGGGCACCGATTCAGATAAGCTCCATGCTGGGTAACGCGCAAGTTCTAAAGGATTGACTTGGAAGGTTTGTGTTTCCCAAGGATATTTGCAAGATTAGTGCTCTGGGCACCAAGGGAATGGTTAGCTCTTTTTTGGAAGGCCTAGCTCAGGTAAGGGTTTGTTGTTGTCTCCCTTTCTCCAGTCCCTCCTTAGGCTTTTGAAATTCCTTTGGTCATTCTCATGGCAAGCTGAAGCAAGATCATGATGTTGTGCAAAAAGAGATTTTTGCTGCTCAGGGGAGGATTGCTGAGCTTGAAGCTACTGACAGGGCTTCTGATACTGATCTTATGGCGACTCGTAAGAGGGCGACTAGGCTTGAGACTGAGCTTTTGATGACCCATGAGAGGATGGCCAAGCTCGAGGCTGAGCTTGTGGAGGCCCGTGAGAGGGCAACTAAGCTTGAGTCTCAGCCATGTTCAAAGAGGTTACTGCAGAGGCAAAGGTGAAGGCTGCTCAGGAGAGAGCTGCTCGGCCTTGTAGATGTTTTCATTGACAGTTGTAAAAGTGGTTTTTGCCACTGATGATGCTCCTTTGAAGTTGAATACAAAAATGCAAAGATCTTTTTTGGAATAAATTTAGAAAGTTTTATTTATTCACTGCTCATGTCAAGCAATATTGGGTAACAACCCCCCAAAAAGTACAAAAAGTAAAACCAAGTCCCCAATTTTTTTACTCTCTTAAGATGTCACTGATAGTATCTCTTCAGGTGCTCAGCATTCCATGGATGGGGCAAAACCTTCCCCTCAAAACTCTGTATCTTGTAGGTGTCATGCGGTGCTTGTACGCCGTATTACGGACCACAACCATCTCCTTTGCCTCCTCTACCAAGTCGAGATTGATGGAGTCCTTCCTCGTCGGTGATGGGGTTGTGGTGTTGGATCCTTAGAGAATGCACCCCGATCTCCACAGGGATAACCGTCTCAGTTCCAAAGGTGAGGGAGAAAGGGGTTTCTCCAATTAGAGTTCTTGGTGTAGTTCGGTAGACCCATAATACTCTTGGGGAGCTCGTCAACCCAAAGACCCTTAGCCTTTTCGAGTCTTGTCTTTAGGTTGCGTAGCACCGTTCTCACTATGACTTCTGCTTGTGCGTTTGCCTGTGGGTACGCAGGGCTGGAATGAGGCTGCTATATCTGAAGGTCAGAGCAGAAGGAGTTTAGGAGCTTGTTTTCCTCGGTGTTTTTTTGTTGCGAGGATGGGAAGAGTTGCCTGAGCCACCACCAGACTTTGAGGAGTTTCACTCAAAGGAACTGGCCCATCCATCGCTCCCCTCCACCTCGCGCGCCCTGGCAACTCTCCTAGGGTGTCCATGCGCCCAGGCAGCTCACCCAAGTTACCTGATTTGCTCGCTTAGGTTACTTGAGTAGGCGCCCAAACCAGCCTGCTCGCCCCTCTTGATGCACGCTTGGCCCCTCATGGTCTACTCGCCTAAACCATGGGCAATGGGTAGCTCACCCACCAGGCCGTGCCGCTTGCCTCTCTGCTCCACTGCGAGGATAACGCGCCCAATCTACCCCAAATCAGCTCCTTGGGCACCCAAGTTGTCTCCATCATGGTCTCCAATCAACGGAGCATGAACGACAGTGCCATTTAGCCTCAACGATAGCAAACGACCCAAGCACCTCCACGCCGACGCCTACCTCCTCCTCCTCCTCTTCGCTTTCGATCACTACAACCTCCTTGAAGGATTTTTGGGAAATAAAGCTTTCCCTCACTCTCTCAAAGTTTCTATGGAATTGGGTGGAATGGGGAAAAAACTTCTATTTATACCAAGGGTAAATTTAACACACTCATTTGGACATAATTCTCTCCTCACCCTCTCAAAGTTTGTAATTTTTTGCTCTCCCTACACACCTGAGTTAATAAAATACCGGTGATCCTTTCCATTCAAAGTAGACGTAGGTCATGTTGACCGAACCACTATAAACCTTGTTTTTATCTCCCTCTACTTATTTTACTTAATTTTATACTGCTTATTTGACAGGTTGTGTGCAAATCATTTTGTGCATCATCAGAAATAAAAGCATTCGAGTCACCAATTACAACAAAGCATATCAACACAAAACAGAAACGGAATAAAATTTTCTAAAGATTAGGCAGGAAAATCAAATACCAGATACCAGAATCAAATAGAAGGATACCCACTTGCTTTAAACAGGGTAAAATCCTCAAAAAACCAGAAAGAGAAATCGAAAAGAGTGAACTTGTTTGAAAATAGAAGAAAACATACACTTTCAATCCAAAAAAAAATTACCCAGAAAGGCCATAACAAACAATACAATTGTATTGGGTGTAAATCACAGACCCAGAAGCTTGAAGAACGGAAAAAGGAAGAAGACGCAAACCCAAATATTCAAAATGCCAAGAACCTTGATATCTGAAAACTTAGAGACCTTGAAATGCTAGGAAATACCAAATCAAACATCACAAATATGCAACCCATTAAAACACACACACACATAGAGATTGAACAAGAAAGTCAATGACCCACTACCAGATCAAGAACAAAGACCACATTAAAAACCAAAAACGAGAGAGAGAGAGAGAGAGAGAGAGAGAGATCTTGCAATACCTCTGTTTTGCTGTTGAACAACGGGTCTCGAATCCATCTCAAAACCTTGAATCTTCCCAAGAACTCGTCCAAATCTCGGAGACAGAGACGCACTACAAACTCTTCCCTTCTTCTGGGCTGTGATGGCTACGCTTCTCTCTCTCTCTTTCTCTCGGTCTTCCCTGTTCTGGTCTGTGATGGCTACGCCCCTCTCTCTCTGTGGTCAGCGTATTATTACTGTTATGAGAAATAAGGAATTTTGGGGACAAACCTATTTGAAGCTGGAGACGAGACTCCAACGGTCTTATTGCATATGAAATGATAACCGTTAGATCTCTAGCTAATCCAACAACTTTGAGGACTGTTGGGACTGTTCGAGAGTTACCGTTGGTGAGTAACAAAAAACTAATAGCAAAAGGGTAATAATGGGGCGCGATACTCTTACTACAAGCTCCATAAATTTTACGTGCAACTTTGATTCTGAAAAAGAAAAGAGTTATATTACATGGATTTAAAAATTAAATTTAAAAATTAGACTTAATAATCTCAACTATTGAATAAGTAGTGGGTCCCAATAAATACTGAGACCCACAGTAAAATCAATAGTTGAAATTATCAAGTTTAATTTTTAAATTTATTTTTTAAATTCATGTATCATTACTCTTCAAAAAATAAACATGACATGAAAATATAAAAAATACACATAGGATAAGAATCCGACCAGTTTTTTACTATCATAATACCAAGTAAATATTATTGCGGGAGTCTCCGACTAGCTTTTTACTACCATAATATTGAGTAAATATTATTGCGGGAGTCCCATATAAAGCAAGTTTTTTTTAAATGTGATTAAAATATTAAATATAAATAGGATAAATTATTGTTGATGATGTACAAAATAATTTTTTGTAGGTCTCGATCATTATTAAGACTCACTGTCAATCTCAAAGTAATGATTGATTAGATCAACAAATTGACTTAATAAATTGAGTTAAAATTATATTACTTAATATATATTAGTACTAGTAATTGTCTGTCCTTGAAGACACTAATTACTCGTAAAAAATTACAAATATTTGTTCATAAATAAACACAATGTCTAAGGGTGTATTTGTTAATCCAAATTCAGCACTTAAAATTAATGTATTCAACACTTATTAATTAAGTCCGTTTGATTACCAAAATTTAAACTTTCTTAACATGTTAAGTGCTCCTTAAAAATAGACTACAATATTAAGTAGGAGATCTCTTACTTAATTCTGAAAACTGAAAGCGTTCAACAAAATTATATTTAATAATATTTATAATATGACAATTATACCCCGAAATATTTTGTAATCCTATTAAAACTCTAATTTGTCTTCTCTTCAAAACTTCTAACCTATATATTCTCCTTGTTGATCTTTTTTTTTCTTTCCCTTGTCTTTTGTAACACACAACGCACACACATATTATTAATGAAATCTAATTTATTGTATTTTTTCAATATTATTTGATTATTTATTAGTTATTGTTATTCTTTTTATCAAATGTTATTGTTCACTTATTATGTTATTCAATTTCTTATTGTTCACTTATTGTGTTATTCATATGTTATTTATTTATTTATTTTGATCAAATATTTGTTAAATGTAGATTACAATATAATAATAGTTATTATAATTTATGTTATGACATATTTTATAAATATTTTTAAATTAAAAAGTGGAAGGGTAAAATTGAAAAATTAATTTATTTTCAGACGTCAACTCTGTGTAGTTATTAAATAATTTAGTTCGATTCAATACTTAAATTTCAGTGAATACCAAATAGTCCATAAATTCACCATTCAGTTTTCAGACTTCAACTTTTAACTTTCAGACTTCAGTTTTCAGTTTTATCAAACATCACCTAACATAATTTGAACAATACAATAATCAAATTGATATTGTTCAATTTTATATGCAAAGAACATATATAATTAAATTTTTATATAACGAAAGTCACGTTACAACTATTATAACATATTAATTCAAAAATTTGAGAAAATATAATTATTATTGTTTCAAACATCTACGATTTTAACATTTTTAATAAACTTTATCTCAATTTGAAAAAATTAAAATTATTTGTGTTTTTACAGGTTTCTATATAAAGTTTATAACATTATCTCTGCACTATTTTTTCAATGTGAGTTTGTGTTACTTTTGTGAGGAAAACATTCAAAAGTTTCACGTGAATGCTAGTAAATGTAAAAATTTGTTAACAAATTAAAATCAGTTTATATTTTAGTTCAACTTAAATATTTGTAAAATTCAATCGAATTTAAGTTTAAGTAAGAATTTGTACTTTATACATGATAGTCAAATTCAGCTCAATTCGAATCTCAATCATAATTATGTTAAATCGAGAATTGAATTTAAGTTCGACTCAATTAACACTTCTATCTTAAATCTACAAACTAATTCTTATATATTCCCGTTCACAGTGACACCATAATTTTTTTTTAATTTAATTATTCTTTATTATTTTTACAATCAATTTCAATTTGACTTCAACTTTGAATACTTATAAAATTCAAGCAAAGTTAAGTTTAACACAAAAATATATATGTTATACTCGACAATCAAATTCAGCTCCATTCAAATCCTAATCATAATCACTTCAAACCAATAATCGAGTTCTTGTATTTTTTGCACGAATTTTTTTTTTTGGAGGAGTAGTTTTGACCATTTGATCAATAATCTTAAAACAATCTAACCCACAAAAAATCTAAGACAACCTTAATATCTATATAATAAAACACATAGTAACTTGAATTTTTATCCCCTACATATTTTTTTTCCCTAAAAATATCACATCATTCATTTCTATTATATGTTTAATCATTTATATATTTTCTCCTAAAACATCACATCACTCATTGTTTAATCATTTAATATTTGATTAATTTGTAATTAATATAATTTTTATTTCAAACATTATTCATATACGATAGTATACACATGTTGAAAATATTTAATATAGTGAGATCAATATTTTGGACGGTCGAATTTTATATTTTATCATGCCTTCAGACACGGGTTATGACTAGTATAGATATATCACAAATTATATATATATATATATATATATATTATTTGCGTGTTATACTATTCGAATATTATAATATTTTTATTTCAATATAAATTATAACCTATATGTAAAAAATCTGTATTTAAGGTCCATTTGTTTATTTAAAAATTTTAAAAATAATTCATAATTATATAGAATCATAATTGACGACCTAATTAATGTGTAGCATGAGATAGATAGAGAGAGTTATCAAAGATATCGAAGTCTTAGAATTGTGGAAGGAATAAAAATCTTGTTCAAAAAATTGGGAGAGTGAATTTAGCGTTAGGACTATCGGATCAATAATCGTCAAGCGATATAAGCCACAACGTAAGTAAAAAGTGATGGAATTGGAGGGGGAGAATTCAATGTAAATAATTTTGAGAGAGATATTAGTGGCTACTGGATGAGTTTATTTGAGACTGTCGGATGTACTTATTGAAGTCTGTGTTGTTTTATATTATAGATTATATAATATAATCTATAATATAAAATATAGGATGACATATGTTAATAAGCTTATATTTTGTTAGTAATAATCCTTGTTATTGTATTATTATTTTGTTAATTTTAAATTACGTGTTTGAACTGCTTATTATATAGATTGGATTATATATATAGATATAGATATCGGTATAGATATATATAGATATAGATATCGGTATAGATATATATAGATAGATAAATATGACAACATATGTTAATAAACTTATAATTTATTAGAGATATTCTTTGTTATTATAGTTTTAATAGATTTTAGATATATTTTCTTTATATATATATATAACCGTCTAAGTTAATCTCTCCCATGGTTTGACTGGGAATAAGGAGAGATAAAAACTAATGTAGTAGGGTTCTGTATGTTGGACCAAAACAGTTTTTTAAGTATAAAAATTGAGTTTTTGGTCGACTTTGAGTCTAAATTAAAATAGGACCCAATTGTTATTTTGAATAAAATTTCATGGGTTCATATTCTACTCCGTAAGGAGAATATCATGGTATATTCACTTGCTCAAATCAAGTAAAAAATGAAAGAGAAAATAGGCTCCAAAGTGACCCTCTTGAAATGTGGACATAAATGAAGTGCAATGTGGGATGTGACACCAATCCCACATTGGTTGATGAAGAAATTTAACATGGGTTATAGGTCAATTTTGCTTTACGGGATTGGGCCCTAAGGGGTACCACAACTTTATTAGCTGAGAGAGCACCTACATGCTTCGGTTTAACCACACACGTGCGCGCGCCGCTCGCCTCACCACGACCCGACCAGGCCGAGCTCAAGCTCGGGCTCGGGCTCGGGTATGGGTGTGGGTTAGAACAAGCCTTATTTTTTGGAGAAAATTTATTTAATAATTGGGTGTAAATTTTTTATCCCGAAATTTAATTTTGGTACCCGTTCGATCGCACTGGGTCGGGTTTGTTGCCTCCCTCCAGAGCGAATTAAATTGTGGGAGAATAGTTACCCAAGGTGTCTATTGGCTGTTGTGTCTTGTTATTTTGGGTTCTGTCTTTTAGTTTGGTGACTGTCTAGAAAGTCACCAAAGTGTCTATAAATAACCAGACGCATTATCATTCTAATTAATTAATTCATTCAGTCCGTTTTTTCGACATTAAGGCAGACATTATAACATATCATTTTCGACATTAAGACAGTGCATTTAGAGAGTACACAACACGATTTTGGTTCGTTTGACGAGCAAATTGAAGTGCTATTTCTGTTCGTGTAAAAATCATTGTATCCTAGGAGGCAGACGCTCTGTATTCTATAAGCACCGCGTGTGGGGGGCAAAAACTGTCTTAAGGACATAGTGTCATACACTAGCCTTGATCTACCTAAAGTTTAATAACAGTTCCTGTTCTGTAACCGGGTTAGTATTTATATTAGTTTGCCAAAAAATTACGTGTAACTCTTTCGTTTCTGTGTAACTCTTTACTGTAATTGTTTTATTTTGTGAAATTGTTCTACAGTTCACACATACTGTTTTATTTTATTTTATTTTAAGTTACATAATATCAGAAATTTCAATAAGTGATTCTACTATATTTAAAACACCACAACCAACAATCCTAAGGCAGACCTCAAATTTGTATAGTTACTTATTGTGTTTCTGATACATGTTTAAAATTTTAGACTGTTTGAAATACTACAAATTGTTAAAACCTATTTTGTTTGCAATCTGTGATATTTTAAAGAGACTTGAAATTTGTGAAAAATTGCATATTCTATTTTTTGTGTTTAAATTCAAACAGTTACACCAAACAATGACTTTATTTCTATGTATGATTTAAACACAGTTAAACCAAACAGTGACACCATACAAAAAAGTTAAGACAGTAACTTCAAATAGTGACACAAAACAATAACATAGATTTTCTCTATTTTAATTACTTGCTTTGAAAAGTGTTATTATTTTACTATTTTGAATATTATGTAATCTTTGTTTATCAGAAATAACTGCAAATGGTAATAATGTTCCCGCTGTTACAAATCATGGTGTGCCCGTCATGCCTTATTATGTTCCTACTCATGTGTCTTATGGAGAGAAACTCAAAAAATTCAATGGGAATGATTTCAAGAGATGACAACAAAAAATTCTATTCTTTCTCACTACATTGAATCTTGTAAAGTTTCTTCATGAGGATGCTCCTGTTTGTAATGAGAATGAGACCGATCGTCAAGTTGTTACTGCGATAGATATATGAAAGTATTTTGATTTTCTGTGCAAAAATTATATCTTTAATGGATTGGTTAATATATTATATAATGTGTATAGTCCAATCAAGACGGCTAGAAAGTTGTGAAAATCCTTGGATAGAAAATACAAGACGGAGGATGCTGGAATGAAGAAATTCGTTGTGGGTAGATTCCTTGACAACAAAATGGTGGATTCTAAGACTATCATAAGTCAAGTTCAAGATTTTCAAGTGATCCTACATGAGATTCATACCGTAGGGATGGTGCTTAGTGAATCTTTTCAAGTGGCTGCCATTATTGAAAAATTACCGCCAAATTGGAAGGACTTCAAAAATTATTTGAAGTACAAACGCAAAGAAATGAAACTTGAAGACTTGATCGTGAGATTGAGGATTGAGTAAGACAATAGAGTCTCCGAAAAGAAATTTGGCAATCATTTCATGGAGTCAAAAGCACATGTGATTGAAGAGTGACATAAAATCAACAAGAAAATGAAGTATGTTGACTAGCAAGGGGCCAAGGGTGGTGATTCCAAAAGGTTCAAAGGCAATTATTTTGTGTGCAATAAACCGGAGCATCATGCAAAGGATTGTTGAAGTCATAAACCACAAGAGAACCACAAGAGGAAGGCTGTCCAAACCAATATAACCAAGGTAGAAAAACTTTCTGAAAATATTTCTAACATAAGTTTTTCTACTGCAGTATCCGAAGTGAACTTGGTGAAAAATACCAAGGAATGGTGGGTGGACACCGGGGCCACTAGACACTTATGTTCGGATAAGAAGATATTCTCTTCATATGAAGCAATGAATGATGAAGAACAACTCTTCATGAAAAATTTCTCCACTTCTAAAGCTGAAGGCAAATGAAAGGTTATATTGAAGATGAATTCTGGAAAAGAATTTACTCTAAATGATGTGTTATATGTTCTAGAAATTCAAAAGAATCTTGTGTCTGGATCGTTGTTGAGTAAGAAAAGTTTTAGATTGATTTTTGAGTCTGACAAATTTGTACTCACCAAGAGTGAGATTTATGTGGGCAAGGGATATATTAGCGATGGGCTCTTCAAGATGAATGTAATGACAATTGTATCTGATTTTAATAAAAAAAACACATCTTCTGCTTATATGCTTGAGTCTTCCAATGTATGACATAGTAGATTAGGACATGTTAATTTTGATACTATGCGTAAATTAATGAATTTAGAATTGTTGCCTAAATTCAATATTGATGCAAATCATAAATGTGAGACATATGTTGAATCAAAATTAACTAGAGTATCATTTCATAATATTGAAAGAAGTACTAAACCTCTATAGTTAATTCATAGTGATACATGTAATTTGAAATATGTTCAAACTAGAGGTGAAAAGAAATATTTTGTTACATTTATTGATAATTGCACAAGATATTGCTATGTATATTTGCTAAGGAGTAAAGATGAAGCATTAAAAAAATTTATGCACTATAAGAATGAGGTTGATAATCAACTTGGCAAAAAGATTAAGGCAATAAGAATTTATTGAGGTGGTGAATATGACGCATCTTTCGATAGATTTTGTCAAAATATGGTATTATTCACTAAACTTTTACGCCTTATACACCTTAGCAAAATGAAATTGCTGAATGTAAAAATAGAACATTGAAAGAGATGATGAATGTCATGTTGATTAGTTCGGGATTACCTTAGAACTTATGGGGGGAAGCTTTACTTTTAGCAAATTATATTTTATATAGACTATCCCACAAAAAGTTAGACAAAACCCCTTATGAATTATAGAAAGGTCAGAGTCCTTCATACAAATATTTAAAAATGTGGGGGTATTTGGCTAAGGTGATTGTTTCTATTCCCAAAAGGATTAAAATAGGACCTAAGACTATTGATTGTATATTTATTGGCTATGCAATAAATAGCAGTGCATATCGTTTTCTCGTACATAAATCTGATATTCCTAATGTACATGTCAATACAATCATTGAGTCAAGAAATGCATCATATTTTGAAAATGTCTTTCCTAGTAAAAATCATGTAATGAGAGTTCTCTTAAAAGAATTCATGATACTGCGACTAGTAATATAGACCATGAGTCTATAGATGAAAAAAAGGAAGAGGCACTTAGATGCAGTAAGAGGGCAAGAAATTCCAAGTCCTATGGTCCAAATTTTCTAACATATTTGTTAGAAAATGATCCTTAAAGCTTCAATGAAGCGATGTCCACCCCTAAAGCACCTATGTGGAAAGAAGTGGTAAACAATGAAATTGAATCCATAATACAAAATCACACCTGGGAGTTGGTGGATCTTCTTTCAGTGAGTAAACCATTGGGGTGTAAATGAATTTTTAAGAGGAAAATGAAAAGTGAAGGATCAATTGATAAGTACAAGGCTAGATTTGTAGCTAAAGGTTACAAACAAAAGGAATGTCTTGATTACTTTGATACATATTCTTCCGTTACAAGAATAACATCTATTCGTATGCTCATAGCTATTGCAACGTTGCATAATTTTGAGATACATCAAATGGATGTGAAAACAACTTTCCTAAATGGTGACTTAAATGAGAAAATTTATATGGATCAACCCGAAAGGTTTGTTTCTCCGGGACAAGAGAAGAAGGTGTGTAGACTTGTTAAATCACTGTATAGTTTAAAGCAAGCACCAAAACAATGGTATGAGAAATTTGACAAAGTAATGATGTCAAATAGTTTCACAATTAATGAATGTGATAAATGTGTCTATGTCAAAGACACAAATAATGAATATGTCATTGTTTGTCTATATGTAGATGATATGCTTATTTTAGATAGTAATAATAATATTATTACAACTACCAAGAAAATGTTGTCCAGTAAGTTTGACATGAATAATTTGGGTGTTGCAGATGTTATATTAGGAATTAAAATTTCTAAAACATCTGCTGGACTTATATTATCTCAATCACATTATATTGAAAAAATACTTGAGAAGTTCAACAATGATGAAAAAAACATTGCTAGAATACCAGTTGATATAAATCTTCATTTATCTAAAAATACTGGTTAAAGCATATTACAATTGGAATACTCTCGTATTATTGAAAGTCTAATGTATGTTATGAACTGCACTAGACCTGATATAACATACTCAGTTAGTAAATTGAGTAGATATACAAGTAATCCGGGAGTAGATCATTGGAAGACAATTATCAGGGTTCTTAGATACTTAAGATATACCTTGAAGTTTGGATTGTATTATACAAGATATCCAGTTGTACTTAAAGGGTATAGTGATGCAAATTAGATATCTGATATCAAGGATACAAAATTCACAAGTGATAATGTTTTTACACTTGATGTTGCAGTTGTATCTTGGAAATCCTCTAAGCAAACGTGTATTGCTAGATCCACAATGAAATCTGAATTTATTGTTTTAGATAAAGTAGGAGAGGAAGTTGAGTGTCTTCACCAATTTCTAGAGGATATTCCAATATGGCCTAAACCTATGCCAGCAATTTGTATATATTGCGATAGTCAATCTGCAATTGGTAGGGCACAGAGTGACATGTATAATGGTAAGTCTGGACATATACGTCGTAGACATAATACTGTTAGGCAATTGCTCTTAAATGAGATTATCTCTATTGATTATATAAAGTCAAAAGATAATCTAGCAGATCCGCTTACAAAAGATTTGACGAGAGAGCAAGTAAATTGCATATCGAGGGGAATGAGATTAAAGTCTACAACACAAGAGTCACCTTAATGGCAACCCAACTTAGTTGACTGCAGATCCCAAGATCTAGGTTCAAAGAGACAACCGAATTATGCATGATTCAAAAGAAGTACTAAGGAGATAATATCTCCTACCTATTCCTATGATAAACTAATGTTGCCTGCAAAGTTTATTATGGTAAGCTATACTTTTAATGATTCTTATATCTTGAAAAATACAAGTAGGATATTATAGAAAATTCCTAATAGGAGTCACCTATATGGGTGTGAAGAGACCGTTTCAATGAGAATTTATAAAGACTGAATTCTTTAAAGCACTCATGAAAATCAGGAGTTGATCAGGGCCAAAATGAACACAATCATGAGAACTAATTGTGTTAGGAAAGAGACTGTGCGGAGTCTATTCAATTTGATTTATCAAACAACTAAATTATCATTTGCATACTAACATCCAATTTTCCATTCATGTGGGGGATTGTTGGACCAAAATAGTTTTTTAACTATAAAAACTGAGTTTATGGTTGACTTTGAGCCTAAATTAAAGTAGGACCCGATTGTTATTTTGAATAAAATTTCATGGGTTCATATTCTACTCCGTGAGGAGAATAATGTGGTATATTCACTTGCTCAAATCGAGTAAGAAATGAATGAGAAAATAAGCTCCAAAGTGACCCTTTTGAAATGTGAAAATACAGGAAGTGCAATGTGGGATGTGACACCAATCCCACATTGGTTGAGGAAGAAATTCAACATGAACATATATAGGCCAAGTTTGCTCTATGGGATTGGGCCCCAAGGGGTACCACAGTTTTATGAGTGAAGCGAGCACCTAAATGCCTTCGGTTCAACCATACACGCATGCGCGCCGCCAGCCTGCCTCGCCATTAACACGACTTGACCTAGTCGGGCCGAGCTCGGGTACGGGTGTGGGTTAGACTAAGCCTTATTTTTTAGAGAAAATTCATTTAATAATTGGTCATGAACTTTTAAACCCGAAATTTAATTTCAGTATCCATTGGATCGCACTAGGTCGCGTTTGTTGCCTCTCTCTAGACCGAATTAAATTGTGACTGTTCATGGAGAACAATTACCCAAGGTGTCTATTGGCTATTGTGTCTTGTTATTCTGGGTTGTGTCTTTTAGTTTGGTGACCATCCGAAAAGTCACCAAAGTGTTTATAAATACACAGACTCATTATCATTCTAATTAATTAATTCACTTAGCCCGTTTTTTTGACATTAAGGCAGACATTATAACATATCATTTTCGAACTTAAAACAATGTATTTAGAGAGTACACAACACGATTTTGGTTCGCTGGACGAGCAGATTGAAGTGTTACTTCTGTTCGTGTAAAGATCATTGTATCCTAGGAGGCAGACGCTCGGTATTCCATAAGCACTGCATGTGGAGGGCGAAATCTGTTTTAAGGACATAGTGTCAAACACTAGCCTTGATCAACCTAAAGTTCAATAACAGTTCCTGTTCTGCAACCGGGTTAGTATTTATATTGGTTTGCCAAAAAGTTACGTGTAACTCTTTTGTGTAACTCTTTCGTTTCTGTGTAACTCTTTACTGTAACTGTTTCGTTTTGTGAAACTGTTCTGCAGTTCACACTTACTGTTTTATTTTATTTTATTTTAAGTTATATAATATCAGAAATTTCAATAAGTGATTCTACTATATTTGGAATACCACAACCAGTATTGTAAGGATGTAGATATCTCTCCAATGGTTTGAATGGGGATGAGGAGAGATAAAAGGAATGTAGTCGAGCCTTGTAGGATTGTAGATTAATTAGGATCGTCAGATCAAAAACCTGAAAAAGGATCTGAGCTGCGAAAAACTCAAGACAAACAAATCTAACTACTATATTATATAGATCTTCATATGATTTTGGTATCCACGCATGAGTGCTTAAAAAATGGCTATTTCTTAACACAACATGTATATTATGGTTAGATCGGTTAGTGTGATTAACAAGTTCAATATAAATAGGTAGATTATTGTGGTTAAATGGATGAAAGATAATAAGTTATAAATTAAGCCACGGGGATCTAAATGATTACGATTGTTGTTGTGTTTTAGGTTGAGAAACTTCTTACTTTATACTATAAATTATAAAATAATGAAGTATCATTTTAAATTAAGAGAGAGATAGAGAGACAGGTGACATAAGAAATGAATCGTTATCTTTGGCAAGTATCGACCGAGAAAAGTCGAAGACACATATTCATGAGCCGGGCCCAGATCCGGCTCAACTCTGATAATGGGCCCAACCTAGATAAGGTCTAATGGGTTTGGCCCAGAAGAAACCCATATCCAGGCAGGCTCATCAGATCCCTGTCAGCTATGCCATCCTGAAGTGAAAAAGTCAGTCACACCATCTTAATACTTGGTTTTAAGGAGATCTACACGCCCTCTTCGCAACTGCCTCATCTGTTGCGAGGATGGGGCCACTTCACTAAAGTAGTCTTTCTGTTATTGATATGACTATCAATCTGTTAAGAGACGCCTATAAATTATAAATCTCTTTAGACATGAGGGGCATTTGACATCTTGTACCTTGCATCTTGAGCTCCTGAGCTCTTATTGCTCTCACCCCTACACCTAAACAACAATAAATCACTCCGGCAATCAAAACCCTTCAAAGTAAAGTAGATCACCCTGACTGAACTATACTATTTTTGTGTGTTGATCTCCTCTTTTGCATTACTGCATTTATCTATTGTATTAATTACTTGACAGATAGTGCATAAAACTAATTTGTGCCTCGTCAAATTTCACATATGATAAGATCGTTAGTGCAGACTACTGTCATGAGTTAACATACCATGCCATGTTTCCAATTTTAGCAAAATTAGAGTTATTTTGCAAAATAATTAATGCTATCAGATAAATCCTGAGTAACATAAAAAAAAAGTTATTGTTTTTCTTTTGGTATAGAGTACACACAAAGATTGGCTCAAAGGAAAAGAATAGAAACTCTTTGAAAAGTGATTTTATTCGATGAATAAATCTCATACATAAATATACTTTAAATGTTTCCAAAATAGAAGTATATTCCTAATTTTATGAAAATTACAATCTCATTAATTGAAATAAAAATGCTGTCGTGTAGAGTTTAGGGAAGTTGATGACACTGAAATTGATATTTTTTATAATTTATTATTAATTTTCTAATTATTTTTCCAAACAGCAAATGCGATAATTTGTAGATCTAAACAATGGCATTAGATTGGAAAACAATGGCATTAGATTGGAAAACAATGGAGCACATGGCGAAATGATAAGTCTTGATTGTTACTTCCCTCGTGATCAATACTGGTCTCGTTTTTTTTGACTCGTGTCCGTTTAGTTTATACAATTACTTTACCACCCCAGTTGCTGCGCTTCTCACAATCTTTGTACCCCTTGTGGAAGATTGAGTTATGAGAAGAGCAGCATAAATTCAGGCCTAATAAAAATTTGAGCAATGCTAGACTTAATTTGTTAATTTAATTCACTATAAACTTTGTATTGACTGTGAATTTCATCAAATATTAGAACTTGTTGTTGATCTAATGATTCTAATAATTTACTACCTAATCATTATGTCAGTAAATTACATCAGATTTTTAGGTCCAAATTGCATTACTCTAAAAATTTAATACCTAAAAGGTTTTAAAAATTTTAATTTATCCGTTCAAAGATAGAAATTCCTTATTGCCTTTGTCCACAAATTTATGTCCCAAATTGGAATAAGATTTTTAACTTCATCCCTCTTTCAACTGTGAAAAGATGAAACTTACAATGTCTTGTGAGTGAGGAAAGGAATAAAAGCAAAAGCACTAATAAAGGGGGAAATGCTTGAAATCGACAAGCAAATTACAAAATATGAAAATGGCAATCTTACTAATGGAAATAAAAATTGTGTTGTATGGAGTTTAGGAAAGTTTACGACACTAAAATTAATATTTTTATGATTTATTATTAATTTTTTGAAACAGGAAAAACAATAATTTATAGATTTAACTAATATGATTAGACCAAAAAATACGGGAGGTAATAGTGAAACGACGAGTCTTAGTTGTTAGTCACATCTTGATCAATACCATTGCTCTTGCTATCTTTTGAATCTGATCCCTTTTGCTTGTACTATTAATTTACGACCCCCTGCAATTCTCGCAACCTTTGTACTCGCAATGGAGGATAATAGGGTTATGACAAGAGCAGCATAAATTCAGGGTTATTGACACTTTATCTCATTTTAGTCTCTAATAGTCTAATTACATTATTTTGATTCATGAAGTATTGATTATGTTTCTATGTAATCTCTCAATCAGACAAAATCTAAATTGCAAATGATTTTTTATTATAAACTTATCACATAATACTTAAATATGGACCAAAAATAATTTTTGTAGATCATTACCAAAAGTTGGGTAATTTTTGACCAAAAATATGTAATATGAGTATCTTTAACCAAAATTTAGATAATTTATGATCGAAATTATGTAATTTGAGTAGCTTTTGGACTAAATTTTGGATAGAAATTTAGTCAAGAGTTATCCAAATTATTTTTTACCTATATTTAACTATTACGTTATAAGTTTATAATAAAAAATCGTTAGTAATTTGAAAATTGTTTACTTGAAGGACTATATAGAAACATAATTAATACTTCAGAAATCAAAATGATGCAATTAAAATATTTAGAACAAAAATGAGACAAATTACATACTTTGGAGACCTCCAATGTAATTAATCATAAAATTTATAATTTATCCCTTCAAAGATAATAATTGAATATTGCTCCTTTTCACAAATTTGTGTCCCAAATGGGGCACACTATTACAATTGAAAAAAAGAAAAAAGGATGTAATATAATATTTTTAATGTTTTAGGGCATAAAATAATTAATTTAAAAATCTTTTATAAGGTTCTAGAAGAGAAACGGATGTATTCTTGAGTGGGGAAAAGAATAAAGGCAAAAGCATTGAAAAAGATAGAAATGCTTTAAAACAGACAAATAAATTAAAGCACAAAGTCACTTGAGCCATTATGGAAGCAAACTAGATGCCCTCAAAAGTTTCTTCCTCCAAAAAAAAAAATCCATTAACTTAAAAAAAAAAAATTGAAAATAATTTACATGATATCAAATTGAAAATTTTAATATTTTTTCCATGTAATAGAAATTAATTAAGATTTTTTTTTTATATAAAAACAAAGGCAGAGCAAGTTATATTATGATTGAGATTACAGAGGAAGTGAGCTGAACATCTCTCAGGAATAGAGAGCTGCCCACCTTAGGTGAATTGAGGAGCACGAGTATGGATCTATCAAAATATTTCTTCATATTGTATGAGTTAAACATGTTTATCTTATCAAAATCAAGATATATGTTCTATTTTAAACTCATCAACCAGTGAAGGTATTCAAATCTATTTAAAACTTTTATGATGGTAGCTTATGGTGTAGTTAAGGAAAATGTTTCTTTTTTGTCTTAATGTTATACATAGGTAAACATTTTCGAATCTCAAATCATTGTAGACAAATAGACTCCAAATAGTCGGAATAAAAACTTTGTGGAATTGAGTCAAGAAATCCTCTCAATCCTTCATTGATTCTATCTTCTTCCTTCTCAATGTAATATAAATTGATTAAATTCCACCCCTCCCCATTGATTTCATCAACCAACACAAAAACATTTTTGTGTTTTTCAAGTTCTGTTATATATCAATTCCTTTCTTTAGATGTACTTATTTTTAACCCCTTCTCGTACATAGTCAAAAAGACATAATCATATATAATTGAGAAAATCCCATTTTTTTTTCCTTGAAAGATACAAAAATTATCAGTTTGCCTTCTGAATGATTAATTGTTTTACATTGCCCCTCAAAGAAATAAAAATGTTACAATGTGATTCACCGTCTTATTTTTGTTTGGTTGTCCGTCTATTTTGTGCCAAATCAACCAATCAACAATCACAAAACAGATGGACGACCAAACAAAAATAAAATGGTAGACCACATTATGACGCTTTTATTTTATTGAAGGGACAATATGAAAAAATTAATTATTTAGGGGATAAATTAAAAATTTTGTATCTTTCAAGGAGCAAAATGAGATTTACCCTTTATAATTAGATGCCTTACTCAAAATTTAAGGCAAAGAACCTATCTAAATTTGGCCTATCCACTTCAGGATTGGTGTACATATTAATCTCTTCTTCTTACAATTTCCCAGGCCTATTGCCTCTCTTTCCCTCGGCATCTTTCTCTCTCTCACACACATACTTTCACACAGAGATGGAAGTGGAACAACTGAAACATTTCAGCCATCGGCATACATTGGTCCTCAACGAAATACAAAAGGTTGAAGGCCACAAAGTTATCTGCAGAGCGTGTCTGAAACCAATCTTAGACCCTGTTATTGCTGTTCCCAATGTGATTATTTTCTGCACAAAACATTTGCGAAACTCCCCCGAAAAGTTCAAGACCCCATACACCAACACCTTCCAGAACGCTACACTGTTTCACAGGCGCAGATATGCTATTTTTGTAGAGAATATTTCGCAAAATTCCTGTACTATTGTTTAACTTGCAATTTTAAAATTTGCATATCATGCTTGGTGGCAGACCGCTACATGATTACACATAAAAGTCACGAGCACCCATTAGCACCCCTACTAAGGCCAGTCTCTATCATTTGCAATATTTGCGGCATGGACTATAAAGATTTATCTTATTTATGTGTTACCTGTCAATTTTGCATCCATAAGAGTTGTGCTTTGTTACCTATTACCATCAACCTTGCTGATCACCATCACCCTCTCATTCTTGAGCAGTATTTTAAGTTCAACAAATTCGGACAAGACTGTTATATATGTGGTGAGAGCATTGAACGATATTATTGGGCTTATAATTGTGCTCCATGCAGATGTTCTATTCATGTGGGGTGCGCAACTTCATCTTCAACATCTTTGAGGTAAGGCTATCCCCCCCCCCCCCCCCCCCCCCCCCCCAAACCACAAAAAAAAAACAATCCTTTTAATGTTCTAAGTAATATATATGTACATATTTTGTTTCAGGGGTCATGAAAGTGAGAGTATGGATCAAAAATACCACGATCCTTATGTACCACACTTGCCAACGAACTGTTTAGTTGAACATTTCCACGGGGAAAAGATTGAGGGCGAACCATTGACCATTGGAGCCATGAGCATCCGCCGACACTTTTCTCTATGCAAAATAACAATGAGACGAATGATAAGACAACATTATGTGACAGTTGTGTGTAACCGAATTTTCACCCATTTTATTGTTGTGCGCAATATGATTATTTTCTCCACTTAAATTGTGTCAACTTACCAAAAAAGAGACAACATCCATTTCATGAACACCCGATCCAACTCTCAAAGTCTAGTGAATTCTATCCACTCACCGGTTGCTTTGCTTGCGCATCACACAACAACGGATTCTTTTACAAGTGTGACACGTATGAATGGTTCTCCATTGATGTTAAATGTGCTCTCCTGCCCACCTCTATTGTACATGAAGCTCACAAGCACTCCCTAAGTCAAAGTAGCGTTCAAGGAATATTCCATTGCAATGCTTGTGGGTACCCTCATTATTCTTACAGATTCTACTGTCTTTTTTGCCAGTTCGATCTATGCTACATTTGTGTTTCGCTCCCTCAAACCGTCAAGCATAGATGGGATAGACATCCTCTCATTCTTAGCCATCCTCCGTTCTTTGACCATCCTCAAGAATTTTACTATGACTTTTGTGAGGAAGAAATAAATACAACGGATTTACCATTGTCGTGAATGTGATCAATCATTTCATCCTCATTGTATTAATCATATATATCAAAATGTCAAGTTTGGGGGCACCTGTGAGTTTAAAAATCACCCACACCCTCTCAAGTTTTTTCAAAGCGCAATGAAATCGTTCACGTGTTGTTATTGTGACAAGTTTTCTGGTGATAATCCCGTACTTGAATGTCTAGAGTGTTACTATATGCTTTGCATAGAATGTGTGGAAAAACATTATGAGTAGTGACATTGTTAATAAATGTATAAGCTTCTTCGAATACCTTTCAATGTATTTATTATTAATCGCCAAAGATTGAGGCTTTTGTTGTAGTTGGTAACATGTTTTTAACATTCTCTTCAAATTTTGAATTTTCATACATTTATAATACTGCTAGTTTTATTAAAAGAAAAATAGGTCCAAATATTAAATTTTAAATATCTTCTTATTAGTTCCGGAAACCAAATTGGTTGAATTTCTTTTACTTTAGATCAAATTCGGTTAATAATTTTCCATAATAATTGGCACAGTAAAAACTTCCAATTTTCCGTTTCCGTAAAATGTTGGAAATTTTGGAAATTTGATTTGGATTAAACACCAAATTATGTGAAAGAAAATGTAGTTATGAATAGAATGAAAGTACCAAAATCAATGCAATGAATGTGAACTAAAATGGATAAATGCTTCTATATATACTAGTTGGTGCACACATGCATTACATGTGGACCATTGACTTATGAGTTTTATTTTTCTTTTAAGTTTTATTTTCACAAAGAAATGTCGGGTAGCTAAATTATCCTTGAAAGACCATACATTGAAACGTAAACACTAAACCAGAGTGAAATATGAAAATTTGTAACGTTAAGCTAGAGTCTAATTGCTAACAGTATACTTCTCCTCAAATTTGAAAATTTTGATTTTTGTGTTGTCACTTGAAATTGTGATTTAATCCGTCCAAAACAAAACACAACTTTTTTTGACATTTTTCTGTTAGTGATTTTAGCTTAAACTTGACACTCTCTTCTTTCATTGGAATGTTCATAGTTTCGTTCTTTGCATTAACACAACCAGTATTGCCATAGCTACTCCCAGAATGAACAACCTAGAAGCAAAATTTAGAAAAAGCTTATCATTCCTATTCAGCCCTATTTCTCTTTTAATATAGTTTAGTGCAATTCAATTATCATCCATGCAGCCAGAGTTATAAATGTATCGTGACGGTTCCGATATGGAGTCCAAATGCCTCACAACAATCTTGTAGGCAAATAAGAAAATTATACCTTAACTCAAAATCTCATAATTTGCAATATTAACATCTTTTAATATCAACTATACCCACCAAAATAAAAATACTTTAATAACAAAATTCCGTTAGTATTATAATTTTTTGGAAAACACAATAATTTAATGTTTGCCGTGCGAGGTAAATTTAAGTATTCCTTTATCTTCTACCTTTTTTTTTTTTGCTTCTCTCCACCTTTATTATCTTGCACGCGTGGTGATTTGGAAAACAACATCAACAATTGCAAATGATAATTGACAATTGAAATAGTGACCATTTGTAAAATCCTTAATCTAGAGTCATTTATGGTAATAGTTCCTATTTTATTCGCAATTAATGAATTTGTAAAACACCATTACGTGTGTTAAAAATAGCCTATCACATTTAACATCATCAACCAACAATCTAATAACCACATTGTAAGTCAAATGAACACAAACTATATACACACATATCGACATAAATTGATCTACATGTTTATCAAAAAAATTTAGAAGGACAAAAAAGTTTAGTTCCTATGTCTCAAGCTGTGTCATGTGATGTCCTTCTCCCCAAACCCCGAGTCACGTGCCATGTACGCCGTTCTCCTTCGCAAACTTCTCACACCCAACAACACCAACGACAATTCCTTCCTTTTCCCATCTCTCTCTTCTCAAACCCAATTGACCCTCAAATCCTCTCTGTTGAACTCTATTGTGTTACCCAAACCACGAAATCAATCAATAAGAAACTGTGCGACACTATTGATGATGCACAAAAATGGTTTTGCACACTATCTGTCAAGTGTATGTAATAAATGCAGTGAAATCAATGAAAAAATTAAAGAAGACACGATTTATAGTGGTTCGGTCAATTCGACCTACGTCCACTCTTCAATGACTTTAGTTACCGAGTATTTTATTAATTCAAAGGTATAGAGAATAGAGATACAAGCTTTGAGAGAATGGAGAATCAAAGAAGCAGTGGTCTCCAATCGTCGGTCTGTCCCCCGTAAGTGTTGGTGGGGCGTGCCATTTATAGTAGTCTCTTAACAGATTGGGGCTATTTTATAGCAGCTAAGAGATCATTCTTGTGGAGATCATGACTTATCCTCAAGGCTACTTTATCGCAGCTAAGAGATCATTCTGGTGGAAATCATGACTTATCCTCAAGGCAACGTTATAGCACTAAAAGATCATTCTGGTGGAGATCACGACTTATCCTCAACGGAAGGAAGAGGTTGGGGAGCTCTTCATGAAACGCAGTCAAAGATTGGACCGTTTCCTTCGGTGGTGCAGATAAGCTTCTCATGCTCTCCTCTTGATGACGTGCTAAGCAAAAAGTCTAATTGGTCTTGGACTGTCTTGGGCTTGGTGGATTCAAAATGAGGTTGGACTCCTCAACTGCAGTTGGACTTTAACACATAAATTGGACTATTTGGACTTAACCCATCATTTGCCCCCCAATGCTCCATGTCCAATGAGACTTTGAGAAAGAGGTATTGACTATATTATTATTATTATTTTTTAAACTTTAAGTCTTTTCCACTTTATTTTGAAGAGGGCCCATAATATTCTATTTGACCTTTTTATTTTGAAAAGGACTCATAACTTTCTATTTGACCACTTTATTTTGAAAATGACCCATAATTTTCTATTTGAGCTTTTTTCCTCTTTTTGAAAAACTCTAGACTATAAATATAGTCTTCTTCTTCATGTTACCCATTTCACTCATTTTTAAGGTTGAGCACCCACCTCTTGAAAACTTTGAGAACTCAAGTCCTACCTATTTTGTTGAAGTCAAAGTGTGTTCTCCTTGAATACTTTCAAGAGTGTGATTTCTTCCTTGCTAGTTGAGCTGGAGGAAGTAGGCACCATTTTGGAGAACTTGGAGGCTGGTTTTGAGCATTCGAATGCTGTTTTGGACAGTTTTGGGGCTGTAAATGAAGGGCTGGACAGTGAAGGGGAGATGGGCAGCGCGAGGAGTGGCTTGGGCAGCGAAGGGAAACTGCTGGGCGTGCGACTGGGCAGCGCAAGCACACAGTTTGGCAGCGTGCGTGCGGTGGGGGCTGGGCGGCTGCCTGGGCTCTACTCCTCCTGTCCTGGACAGCCCAAGCGCGCTGGGCAACAACCTGGCTGCTGCTTCTACTGTCCCGGATAGCTCAGCTGCGCTGGACAGCTTCAATTCTATTGCACTGGGCGGCTTTGGAATGCTGGGCAACAACATTTTTCCATCAAGGGGAGCTGAAAATCAGTCTAACGTTCATCAGGGAGAGCTAGGCAGTGGCCTGGGAGCACTGGCTGATCCGATTCCCACTCGAGGCACTGATTTGGGCGCCTTAGGTGCTGATTTTTGCGCCAAAAATTCTGCTTTACGCAATTTTGAAGGGCAGACACCCTTCAAGCTACTGGGCAACTTTGTTTTGACGAGCAACGACAGTCAGGCACACTTCCAGGCGTTGGGCTAGACATTGCAAGTAGTAAGGAAGCTTTGAGTGCTGCTCTTGATGATCAAGTCCCTATTGTAGCTCCCCCGATTCAAGTTCCTCAAGACTCTTCCAATGGTGATTTGGACTACTCTTTAAGGCCCCGGAAGAAGAAACGCAAGAGTAAAGTGGGACTTGATGATGACGGGTCTAAGGTGAGCACCCTTTCTAGTTTGTTCCGCTTAGATGAAGATATTTCAAGGCTTGTTTTTTACTTATCGCATCTCTCCGACCGTGTTGTGCCGTTGGGCTGAGTTGGGCGAGCTTGCTTGCGATGACTCTTCCGGGATATTGTTGTCTACGAGGAGATGCTCGAGGCTGGGTTAAGATTTCCCATGTCCTCCCCCATTTGTCATGTTTTGCATTACTTTTCCTTGACTCTGGGGTGACTAGCGTCCAACGGTTGGAGAGTCCTGCTCGGTTTTCTTGCATTATGGAGAAAGGTGCACCACGAGTGCTTCCCTTATGGAGTTTCATGCAACATATAATTTGAGCGAAACCCCTACACCAAATAGGGGGTGGTACTATTTTACCGCACGGAGTGGTACAGTGCTTACAGGAACGCGCTCTAATTGCAGCGGTTGAAAATCTTGTTTCTTCTTTATTGGTGGAGAATGAGCTTCAGAAGCTAACAGAGCTTTGGTGCCAACACATTGGGGTGCTGCTAAAAAATCCGGTATGCTGAACACTTCTTCTTTTCCCTTTTTTTTTATGCGTGTGTGCTCACTTTTTCCATGCAGATATACCTGTGCTTTCCGGGACCAGGAGTGGAAATTGGAGGCTGTCAAAGCTTGCCCTTGTAAAGATTTGGGAGTTCTCCTGCCCAAGTATACTAGAGCTGTTGCTCCATCTCAGAAATCTGGCAGTTCCTCTTCGAAGGAAAGGGGTGAGCTAGTTTTCTCTCCTCTTTTTTTTTTATCTAACCCTTCTCTACTCTTGTAGCAAGTAAGAGGGTGGTGGTGTCCC
>CAUOFW020002373.1:0-50217 GCA_963454935.2 Ilex paraguariensis
TTGTCTTTCATGAACATTCAACAACAAATCAAGGTTAGAAATATGCAGTATACAATCATTTTATCACACGTAGGCCAACAACAAGACTATCACCCAATTTGTGACTGTATGTATGTAAAGGTATTGTGGGTTTCATACTTGGTATCGGACCTTGACGATAAAACTTAATTTCATATAATCACTAGTGCATAGATGTAAATACTAGAAAAACAACCATCTAAAGTTAACACATTATTGAACTTTTGTCCCTCGGAGCTATATCCAACACACACACAAAAAAAAAACATAGAGCCATAGTTATAGCTTAGTTTTGAAATCAGAGGCATGAAAATGCAATGCTTCTAGTTCCAAGCTTTAGAACATAAAATGATGAATAAGCACATTTGAGTTCTAGAACAAAGCAGCCTCTGAGGTACTCCCTTCCTTCTGTGCTTTCGCTTCCCTGGCTCACCAACTTCTTTGCCTTCCTCTTCTGCATCACTCGAAAGTGCCTCCACCTGAAAAACATTGGTTTAGTGCATTGCAACTCGAAACTATTCTGAATATGTGAGCTCAAGTTTTTGGTTTCGGTTCAAGTCTAACCATAAATGAACCAAAAAAATTGGTTTACTTTCGAGTGAAGTGAATGAAAAAGTAATGACAACGAGTAGTTAAGTCCGTCTCACCTCCCTTACCTTACAAGCGACAGAGCAATAGCGATATTGAGTGGGATCATTGAGTCTCCTTTTGCATATATCACAGGATGCATCACCATCAGCTTGAGAACCAGAACCACAGTGGGGAAGAGGGTTCAATGCGACAACCCATTTTTGTTGCACTTATAAGGCTGACAACAGAACCAAATAAGAAGCATATTAACATAGGCAGGAAGAGAAATAAGAAGAAATTAAGTACATTTGAGAATGAAAGAACTTTGCACTTGAAACCCATAGGTTTGATTCTTGTTATTAGTAGGGAGAAGGAAACAAAAAAGCTGTAGTTTATTATTTGATGTGTGTGCAAAAATTGAGTCCCGGCATGTGTGAACTCATATATATTGAGTTATGAATTTGATAATTTTTGAGATCGAGTTATGAAAGATTTATCCTTTACGAATACCCTAATTTCAGCGTAGATGATCTGCTTTTGACTGAATTGGAGAGAGATTTAGTTAAAGTGCGTATAAATTGGTCCGAACACTCCTAACGGTAAACTAAAAATAAAAATTAGTCCATATACTCTAATTTGAGTTGGTGAATTCACAATCAACTTAAATTTCACTTCAAATTGCATAATTTTTTTTAAAAAATAGTGTCGTTAATCCTATTAAATGTTCTAAATAGTTGTAACGTGACTTTCACACTAATTTTTAATATTATTTTCGTCAAATTCACGTGTATTATGGGAAAATTAATGTTTAATTTCTGAAAATAAAGAATTTTAAATTTTTTGGATAAAAAGTGTGATATTCCCTTCCAAATATTGACATTCACCTATAACTATTTGCATCCCACAATAGTAATTTTTTCATTTTTAGACCCAAGTTTAAGTACAAGAGACTCTAAAATCAGTCTCCAATCCTCTACCTAAATTCATATCAAACTCCCAGCCAAAAAAAAATAAAAAATTCGTATCAAACTCAAAAAATTAGGGTTTAAAAAGCCGTAAAATCAATCTCTAATCCTCTATCTAAACCCTAGTCAAATCAGGAAAAACTCAATTTTAAACCCAAATGAACGGAAACTCAATCCCCTTTAAATCCTAACGGTAAAAATCAGAAGCTTCACTCCTCTGCCTCTGCTTCTGCTTCTATTCTCCTGGAGTTCATCGGTAATTTCAGGTAACTCTTCCTGTACACCTCATACATGGTAATTTCAGGAGAATTTGTTTCAAGGAATTGTGAACTAATTAACTGTATAAAGTGACAGTGGTCTCCAGTTGATGAAAGAAAGAAGAGGAAAAAAAATTTCTAAAAAGAAAAGAAGTATAAATTTGGGTTTGTTCCGCTATACCAAATTAAGTTTTTTACTCAAATTTGAGTAATGGTTTGAGTGTAATGGACGTCCAAACTTACCTTTTTTCCTCTCTCTTCTTAGTGAATCTTACTATGATCGCGTGTTCATTGTTCCATAATGCCTAACGTTATACCTAGACTGACAGGAATTATTCCCACGTTGGGTTCCAGGCTTCCAGCTGGGTTAGGATGATCTCATTAGGCGGATATTGCAAATGGAATTAGCTGATTCCACACTGATCTAAGAACAGTGAGTATACATTTGAGTTTCTTTTTACCTATTTATTTTACCCAAATGGTAGCACTACAGAATAATCCAACACTCCCTCTGATTGATTGTTTTCATTTGTTTCCAGACTCTCTTCCAAATACTGAGACTTGGGTTTCTCAGCTTTTTTGTTTTTGTTGCCTTTATATTGGGTTTTCTCAATGACCTTCAGGTTAGTACTCTGTTTCTTCCCTTCAATATGCATCTCACAACCATATATATATGTATGTATGTGTGTGTGTGTGTGTGTGTGTGTGTGTATGTTATTCACATCTTCCTAATTTAGATGCAAATATGAGGGTTTTTAATTGGGATATTTTGTGTTTTCTAGGCACAGATTTTGTCCGTTATTATTCTTTTTAGAGTTTTTATTTATTAATGGATAAATTTTATGACTCAGTCAACTACGGTGTGGAAGGTTTTATCCTCCTTTTTTTTTTTTAAGTGCTAAAGTTTGTAAATTTTTATATGATCATGTGCTCGAACAAAGTTACATCAAGTATATACAAAAAAGTCAGAATAAACTTAAAGAATGAAAATGTCTAGATTATTCGTTAATTTGAGATGTCTACATGCTTCATTAATTTGGGAAAGAAGGTAAAGTAAAAAAGAAAACTATGGAAAGGCATCCACATTGTAAATACAGCATAGTCTACATAGCAAAAGGTATGTTGCCCTCAAGTTTTTGCATTAAAAAGTACCTGAATTTTGGAACAATCAATATGGTTCTCCATTTCACTGAGCGGAACAACATCTTTATAGACATGTCTATAAATCTTGAGTAGCTCATGTCCTTCATGGAAATCTGATGCAATGCAGTACCTGCAGGCAGATAAATCACAAGTAATGCAATACCTGTTCAACTCGTTCTTTTGAAGTTCATGAATCGAACAAGTTCCAAAGAATGTCCTTTGCAAAAAGGATTCAAGCCATTTTGGCTTTTCCTTCTTATGTTGATCTGACTGTTCACCCTATGAAAAATAATCGTTGTCAGTGACGAGCAATAGCTAGACAAGATTATTAAAGTCCAGCAAAATCTTGATACAAAGAGGAAGTATATAATAGTTTATAGGCATGAACATTTTATGCATCAGAATAATGTTTTTAATTTGAGAAATAAATATAAAGAGAATGTCAAAACTAGAGGAACAAATCCAGAGGATCTTTAAAACGAAAGGCCCAAGGTCTGAGTTTGACTAAAAAGTGAATATAGTATATATCAGACTAGCTGTAATTAATAAAATTGTGATAAGAATGGAGGAAACCATAGAATTAGTAACACCATGTACTGTACATACCATAAAATAAATGCTTTTTTAGAAATTTGAAGAAGAAATTTTCGATTTTAGTAGGGAAAATTGAGCAGAGCAAAATGTTTTAAAGAACTTAGAGGTGCAAAACTTGATGCCAAGCAAAGACATAAATGATATATCTAGTAAATATGCACCTGAAACACACTGTGCAGCTTGACTTGCCTACTTTTTGAAAAATTAAATGCATAAATGGAAGACAACCGCCCTTTTATAGTGTAGGACCATGCAAGGGCTGCTTATGTGAAAGTGATTTCCCGTGATTTAACTTTTTTTCTTCGTTCCTATCACATAGGGAGAAAAAACTTTGTAAGAAAAATAGGGTGAGCAAGCTATGGTGATGGATATGAAGGGTTGTGATGTGGATAATCAAAGTTTAAAAGCTGTGGCTGCAAAAGAGTGTCAAATTTGGTCTGGATATAAATTTTGAAGAATTTCTGGTAGATATTTAGTTGATGATGTCCTTTTTTTATCCAAAAAAGTTATTTCCTCATGTTAGGGAGATGGTAATGAATTTATAGTAGCTGAAGACAACCTTGTGCTTGATGTTTTGAAGATTGAATTGAAAACTGCTCTAGCTAGTTGAGAAAAATTTTGAAGTTTGAGTTTAGGCATATGGCAGCATTTTTCTGTTACTTCTGGTCAACTCTTGGCACAAAATTAAAATAAAACACTGTAAGTTGTATTTGCACTTATTTATATCCTTGTAAGTGTGCTAATGTGTTGCCTTTTGTGGTCTTGTGTTAATGCACAGTTTGTACTCCTTTTAGAACATTCCTGATCGGGCGTTACTTTACTATATATGACTTCATACTAAATATCCACATTTTTTCCTATCGATTCATAAAACTTTATAACTTAATGTGGGACCATTTCTGAAAAAACCTTAAAGAAAAGGAAAAAGAAGGCCATGAACTATTGTGATTATAAAACCTTCCTCGGAGGCCCACTATGCTATGGTGGAAAGACCAAATAAAAAAGAAAAAAAAAAGTAAACTAATACAAAATAAAAATTCCCAACTTATTTTTCGCTATTTGATTTGGATAGTGATCAGTTTTGTCTTGCTCATCACTTTAGTATGAGTGACCGGGTTTGAGATGATGAATTAAATTTGCAAATCTAAACTAGATTTATATATCAAGATTTGTAATCTCAACCGTTCACGCTTATTTTATATATGTTTATATCTCTATAGGTTTCCCTAAAGGCAATGTACTTCTCTTGGAGGTCAAGAGCTTCTGCCTATGTGATCAGCAACAAAGAGGAATTCAGATCTAGATATCCGACCTAGCTTTTCATTCTAGTGTTGTCCTCAATGATTCAACTTCCCAGTGTATATGAAAATCTGTCACTTTAAGGGTTTAAGCACGACTTGCACCGAGATTTTAATATTGTCGGAGGGTTATTCTCTGATCTTGACTTCCCATTTCTAGTCGTTGATGACAAAGATTCGTAAGGTTGGTTCAAGTAAGTTCAAGGCTACCCTTTTTCTTTCTGTGTGTTTTTTGCCTAATATTTTCTTAATTTGAAGACATTTAGGAGACTAAAAATTGTTGTTTTAGTTGTTTATAGATTCTTTTTGTGTCTGGTTAATTGGGCTTGGATCTAATTTTGAAGAACTAGTCATTGTCTGTGCCTGAAGGCACTATACAACTAACAAAAAAATCTTAAATAATTACCCAAATTAAAAAGAATGACTTAAAAATATTCATATCAATTATTCTTTTAAAATGGCTTGAAATACATCGTCGATCATATCCTTCATATTAATGGAACTGCCATAAAAATATATAACAATTCCCTAAAACAACACCATATATACAAATGTCTCTAAAAAAAAAACAAATACTAACATAACCTATTGAATTTTACAATTTTTAAGTAATAAATAAAATCTTGCTCATTTATAATTTTCACGAATTTATCACTTTTACTACCACTCAATCCAATAATACAACTTAATTATAATCTCAATTGCTATATTTCTAATCCACCATATCTTCATGTAATAAATACCTCAAGCAAAAAAAAAAAAAAAATACTAACAGAACACAATTAAATTCACAATCTTTAAACGATAAATAAAATCAACCAAATCTTGTTCACTTATAAAACTCATGAATTTATCATCACTATCACCATTCAACCCTAAATGACATAATATAATTATAAATTTAATCACCAAATGTCTATGCTTTCACATGTAAATATACATAAAAAAACACACACGCACACATTTCTTTTTTAGTTATCAACAAACCCTCCTAACCAATAATTACTTTTATTAAAAATATAATAATTCAAGTTCTTAAGATAAATTAATAATAAATAAATGTTTAATTAAAAAAAAGGGTAAAAATCATGGGTACCCCTTGAGTTTTAATAATAATACACGGAGACCTCTTGACATTTTTAAATAACACGGTGACCCCTGAGGTTTGAAATTCATTACACGGAGACCCTCTTCGTCTCTCTTCGTCAGTGTTGCTGACGAAAATTGATAATTTCATTCCAAAAAATTTATTATTTTTACAATTATTCTTATCCAAATTTAATGCCAAAAAATTTTAAAAAATAATAAAATCAAATAAAATTTGATTTAATACCCAAAAAATTGATAAAATTTAGTAGTCTAAAATATTGTTTAAATGAATTTTAATATTGATTTGATAACAATTCGACAAAGTTGAATATAAATTAGACAAAATTAAATGTAAATTTTTGATAAAATCATATATTAATTTATAATCTAAGGTTCATTTTGTGTTTAATATTATTTAGTGTTTATATTCAATGTGCTATTTTTTATTTACATTAAGTGTTATTTATAAATTAAAAAGCAAATGGAAAAATACATGCTGTCAGATATATAAAAATTTTAAATTAATTTTATGGAATAAATAATTATAAAATATATAGTTTCATCTGTTTTATGGGATAAATAATAACAAAAACAACACAGGAGAAAATAAAAAAAGAAGATAATAGTATGAAAGAGATTATAAGATAGATAGATAGAGAGAGTTATGTGAGATATGCGAATTTTAGAGTTGTAAAAAGAATAAAAGTTCAATTAGAACCATCGGATCAAAATGATCTGAGCTGCGAAATGTTAAAGACAAACAATCTAGCTACTTTATTATATCGATATATCTAGTGGCTGAAATTTACTTCGCCTTCTTTTTTATTTGCATCCTCTTGTCATTCTAGCACCTTATAAACCAAGGATATCTTGTTTAGAAATGTGACCAATCTAGCCATTATCATGGTAATTGACTTTTTCCCGAAATAAGTGGACCAAATATGTCAAAATGCTCCTTTTTTTTTTTTTGATGATAGTGTTTGATTTTTTCTTTTATTCATTTTTAAAAAAATTATACTCCTTGAAAGCTAAATCTACCTTCTAAATGGTTTGTTTATGTCAAAATCAATTTGGTCGATGTTTTTGAACATTTTAAGTCAGCTTAGAATTTTAAGTTTTACAGACTTAAATTGCTCTTAGTTTCATATTGCTCTTTTCTAAACACTTGAAGCAAAATGTGATGGGTTAGCGATAATTAACCATCTAAACGAGTATACTTGGTAGTATCTATATGACCTGAGAGCAAGGGGAAAAACATTTGTGTCCAAATTGGTGGAATGTCAACAATTGTTGTGTATAATCACTTAGGATCAATGTAATTTAAATTTCATAATTTTCGAAGAATCCCATAAGTAGGAAGGTATAAAGTTCGGAAACCAATCATTTTTAAGTGCTCAAGTTGTACTATCTCTTCGACTAAAGCGAAAAAAAATGAAATAAACAAAACCCCAAAGCAATAAACCAAAAACAGAATATAAAAAACAAAGTGATGCAAGCTATCCACTTTACGGTGAAAGACCTGAGACTGCATATGCATATAAGTAGGACTTTGGCATTCAAATTGGAGGCTATCGTGGATCAAACTTTGGAGTAGTTGGCCTTCAACTTCTTGGGCTTCCCATTCTATGAGGACATTTGTTGCCTTAACATATTTAGCTTCATTCAGTATCTAATTTCATTCCTTGTTTGGTGTGTGGAGATTTCTTTATAAAAGAATGAGGACCTTAAAAATAACAAAACAATTTTCTTGTATAAATGATGTTTTCCTGTTTTTTAACTCTTTTTTTTCTTTTGGCTTTCCTTTCCTTATTCATTGTTAGAACCAAATTAAACCTTAATATTTGGTAGAAATGACGTGACTACAAATTTGGATTCGTATTAAACTTGTTGATAGCTACAATTTTGTGTACTCACCATTCAAGAAGCAATAAAACATAATTTACATTGGAAGAACTCCATGCAATGCATTCTAATAAACGAGAGAAATAATTACTAAACAATCAGCTATACAATGATGAACAAAGATTGCCAAAAGACAACTATTTCCATTTTGCTAATTGCCGATCTTTCTTGACCTACTTATGTATTGGAATGTATCACATAGTGGTAAACAATGAAGAATGTTTAGAAGTTTGCATGTGAATGCAATATAATGTGTTTGCATACCTCTTGAATAAGTTTGGCTGATGAGGCGCTCATTTCTTTCTTCTTGTCAGATGATGTAGAGTTTAGTCTATATATCTTGACTGAATTGCCACAAGGGAAACTCAGAAAATGAAAAAAAATAAAACCTTTAAGTGTCTGGATTTGGTGTATTTTTTTTTTATTTTTGGGCGAGGAGTGACTATGCTTGATAAAATGAATTGTGGGAGGAAGATGGGAAATAAAAGGGAGAGCTAGATAGAGTTTCCTTTCTTTGGTACAAGGGATATGGCAAAAGGAGAAAAAACTCTCTTTTCCCAATAAAAATAAAATAAAAAAATGAAGTGTAGGACGGTAGAGAATAGGGTGGATCATTTTCTTTTAAGCCTTTTTTCCCTTCAAATGAAAACCATTACTCAACACGTTTACCCTCCCTCAAGTATTCATTTCCTTCCAAATATCCATACCTCTGTCAAAATGGACCATAAATTGCATGAATGTGGCTTAAGCCAAGAAAAGATTTTCTAACAAGCATTAAAGATGTGAATCCAAAAGTGAGATATAGGTTTTAATGCTTTAATAAATTCAAGGTATCATTTATTTCCCTATGGAAGAGTAAATTTTTTGGGACTTGTTAATCGCACTATGGCTTAATGCTGCTTTTATTACATAAAGCAAAGTTGCCAAGGTAGTATATATTTTCAGACTAAGACATTGATGGTTTCCTCTGTCCTTTAGTGAGAAAATGGAGTTCAAAATCTGGAGGTAATATTGTATAACTCAGGATTTGTATGTTAAGGTGTAACAGTCACACTTATCAATTTCACTACTTGAGTTTGCCACATTGATAGAACTCATTTCAGCAAGCATTTATTAAGTCATCTTAGTTAGATATGCAAATCTTTTTTAAATGACAAAGGATGTGCGAGGTGATTGTATCAATTAATTGCTTGCACACTAAATGCAAACTCTTATTAGGAGCTAGTTGTATATTCTCCAATGGACTACATACGTGGAAGCATGGTCTTTTTGTAATGACCATTTCAACGGTTATCCATGATTAATTATGTATTGCTTGTGTCATTAATATTTTTCACAAAGTAGTTTCTAATTTTATTGCTCTGTATAAAATTATGTAGTAGATATCATTAAAACCATTAGTCTGATATGGCATCAATGGTTTTCTTTTTTTGTATTAAACCATTAAACCACTGGTTGGTTTCCTTTTCCATTATCCACGTAGTCCTATTGCATGCTTAAAAACTCTTGATCAACTGAACAATTATGGATATCTTAGTCATAAATCATAATTACCATCATTTACTGATGCAATTTCATGGCATAGAATTTCAATTTGGTTTGACAAAGAAGTATGGGAAATTTGAATAATCTACATCGAAGGTGGACACATGTTGTTGGCCACCAAAACGACAATGATGCTCTAAGAATTGTGTCAGCAAAATCTTGGATGTGTATGTAATATCAAAGTAAATTTTAATATGTAGGCTAAATGAGATTGGAACTCCTGAGAAACAGAAAAAATTCTTGAGAGCTAAGGCATCTTAGTTAAATCTTGAATTTGGTATTTCAAAGTTATGGATACTTTCAATAAGCTACATCCATGCTAGATTGATGCTGTTGAATTCAGAGATGCTGACGCAGAAATGTGTCTGACAAATCTTGGACGAGTTCAAAACATAATTTTTTTTTTACAATGTTGCTATGAATAAGATTAGAACTCTTGATCAAAATTGGCCAAAACAGAGAGTATCGCCAGACATGATTTTAGGTATTTTGTGTAGAGTTGGACCTAAAACTGAGGGAGCTTATGAATGATTTCATGACGATGCCCTCCATCATAATGCGAACACTGATATCATAGTGTTATATTGCTTTTAATGATATCTTGATAGATTTTTATGTAATATGGTGTGAGATGGGAAACTATGTTGAAAAGGCATCCATAAAAACACAAACTAATATCATTGTAAATAGAAAACAGAAGTGGTTAAAACAGTGATAACGACGACAATATTGAGATACTCTTTAAGATGATCATTTTAATCGTCACAATAAAAATGACAGTTTTTTTGCATGTCCATATTGCTGTAAAGTGATTATTTAATGACAATTGCCATATTTCAATCCATTTCGAATTTTAAAATTGGCTCCTGTAAAACATTTGCACAAATGTGTGGGCTGATTAACGTCTACCCTTACCTCACCATATACTTTGTCACTTCAAAACAATTGCATGTCTTACACGCGACCTGAATAAATGCTTGTTGAAATGGTTTCCTATTCTTTTGTGGTGGGATTTGCTGGAATTATTTACCAGTGTGTCAAACTCTAGTGAGCTTACATAGAATGAAAAATGAGGTGAGTCATGAGTCATTACTCATAAAATTTGAACTCCATCTTCTTGCCAAAGAACAATAGTAATATTTATAGAAAATTTGATTGAAAATGATCAATTGAATATTCAAGCATGTGAAATTGACACACCATGATAAGATCAATCCATCGGAGGGGACAAAATGACGTATTTGTTCTTCACAGCTTGACTTGATTGATTCTTTTTAAAGATATATGTCTCAATTTAAGCCCTTGCCGTTCCTATTTCCAAAATTTCTTTGTGACCTTTTTCGTCGAGATATATAGGCTGAAATTTATATCCACTACACAAGAACAAGTAATAAGCTAGTCTTCAAGAGGGTGTTGCATGTTTTTCCTAAGTTGGTTCCAACTACCCAAGGTTATGCTGATATGGATGCAAAATTTTTGCTAATATTCATTACAATGTTTTTACTTCTTCGTTGTTTCTTTCCTGTATATGTTCAATTGTGCACTCCATAGGTAAGTCTGTTCACATTGTTGTCCTTGTAAAATTGATGATTTTTTGCACTAAAGTATGTTTTGCTTTTTTCTTATTCTTAAAAATTTCTACACAAGTGGAGAAGAGTTTAGTGAACAGATTTCCTAGCCGTGGGGTGACTCTAAGGAGTATTTTTGGGAAATGTTTGAGTTTACACAATTCCTAAGTTGTCAATTTTTCATTTGATTTGAGATGTTGAGAATTTATGTCTTCAGCAGCAGTTTAAATTTCTCACTGATTTTAGGATATCTGACTAAATTAATTGTCTGTACTGGATTTAGCCCAACATAAGAGGTTTTCATCTCACTTGTCCATACGTTTTATACGTGTATAACCAAAGTGTTGCCCTTGAAGAGGTTTGTTTGGAGATAGAAAGTCTACATGTTACAGAGCAAAGAGAATTTTGGTAGTAGAGATTCACCAATGTACATCTCTTCATTCTTTTGCTGTTTGAAACTTCTGATTCCCCATAGTGTATAGGACTTGTATCCTGCTTGTTCATGGCCTTCTGGTGAGCTTCAAAGGTTGTTTGGGGACCTTTTACCTGAATGCTGAGTGTCCATGCTGTTCTTGGACACTTTCTAATTGGAGATTCGTAAGTTGGACACGAGTTTATTTTGAATGAAATTATTGCCTTTACCTTTTATATTGTTACATTTTCTTATTCACTTGTTGTGAAGATGTTTGATGAGCAAATTGTTGTTATTTGACATGTGCAATTCTTGTTATCTTTTGGTAGTTAGGCTCTAGTTAAGCTTTGTATGCAAATTAATAGTCACTCGTCTTCTGGCTTCTGTGCATGATCATAAATCCATCCATCCAATAAGAGTCTATAGTGTTATGAGGCGATATGAGTTGTTATCATTTTTAAAAGAGCATGTATCCCGTATCAAATAATAATGATCATTAAGGTTTGTTTATATACTTGAGAGGCTACTTCACTCATTGCCAATTGGTTTTGGGTTAGATGTTCTAACAATCATAATATGAAAAAAATTGAGAAAAATTCCTTTGTGGAAATGAAATATAGGCGATTAATAAGAGGTATTATTTATTGATAGGAAGCAAAAAAATTCAGTAAAACAATATAAAAGTACAACATGGGGGACAAGAAATCCAACCACGAATACAATGAGAAACAAAAAAGAAAAAATATAAAAATTAAACAAATATTAGAATATCCATTCTCCCATTTTCTTCAATAACAAACAGCTAACCAATTTTGAATAACTAGAGAGAAAGCAATCCCAAAATTCCTTGCTAGCTGGTAGTCGCTGCCCATAAAGAGAGTAAAACCTAATGTCTCTCACATTAAAGAAGTCATAGATGTCAAATGTATAGCAGCTATGTGTTATTAATGAAACGTCTGAGAAGAGCTATGTGTTGTTAAAGAAACATCTGAGAAAAGAGAAATGAATAATACGTGTTATAGTAAGAACCATAAAAATGTACAGGGGAATGCTTATATGGAAATTGTAGAAGAACAATTCAGAACAACGTGGGATTTATGGATAATATATATTTAACAAAAGAGGTCACCATCACCAATATAAAACATCTAACTACGGAGGAAAATTAGTAATGCGGTAGACATGCACTGTAGAGTGGAATATATAGAAATATGAGGAGAAACTTATGCATGAATTTAATGTTGCAACATAAGTATTCCAGGTGTTTTGTGTTTCTCACATAACTAAAGAGTCTTGGTGCTGACAATTGCTTTCTTGGCATGCATGTTTTAGTGGAAAAATGCGAGGTACAAATAGAAGATTTTCCTCTTTTCTAGTACTGACTATGTACCAAGGATCAAAATATCATTTCGAAATGGTCGAAACGTTTCCGTTGGAAGATTGAAACAAATAGTGACTGAATTGAAATTCTAATGTTTTAGGAGTTTCAATGTATTTCGAAATGTTTCAAGGGGTTTGCATATATTTAAACCAATGCTTTCAAATTTTTTGGGAATAAATTCCCATATTTTTTTATCCATTTCTATTATGTTTACGAAACATTTTGATTTCTTAAGTGATCAAAACAATACGCTGAAACGATATTTTGATGCTTGTTGTGCACACATATGAGATGAGAATATGATTTAGTTGTTTTGTCTTTCATTAACTTCTGTATTCTTTTATTTTCATTCATATGTATAACGTCTATGCTGTCATTATTAGATTAAAGCAAAGGTGTGGAAGCTATGGAACTAACACAAGTGTAATATTTTAGGCCAACTGTAAGTTGAGGACTACACTAGCTGATTCTTGACAGTTGTTATATTCTTTGAACATTATCAAATTGACCAATTTGGAGTTTAACTAATGTTACAGTACTTATCTCAATCCTTGGGTATATTTCAACCATTGCTATAGAAACCTTTTTAGATTTTGATGTCTTACTTATAAATAACCTAGTTGTCAAACCAATCTTACTTAAACTTTGCCATAGTCAGGTGATGAACTAGACAATAGGCAATACACTTTGCACATGCCTTCTTTCCCATGAAGCTAATGGTCCGTTTGGTACGGAGGATGGAAAGAAGGAATGAAGGAAAAGTGAAAGCAATAAACTTTTCATCTATGAAGGAAAGAAAATTATTTTCCCTCTTTTTTGTTTGGTAGGTGGGATGGAAAATAGAAGGGATCTATTTTCCATCATTTGGTATTGGATGAAAAATGAAAGGAAAGGAAAATTATATATGTCCAATTTACAATTCTACCCTTAAATATATTAAGTGAATTTTTTTATTACTGTCAACTCATATCAAGCACACATGACCAACATAATTTTTTACTCTTATCTGCCACATGGCAGTGTAGCCAACCTAGACAGAAACATATAACCTTGTTATGAGTCTTGCTTCTAGAAGGTTGGGCCCATTTGAAATATGTGGTAAAATGGTAAAAGCCCATGTCATGCCCAAAAGTTGATCCATTCTCTCTCCTTTTCCGCCCATATTTGGGGGGAAAAGTTTTGGTGGGCGGAAGGGAAAGACATTCCTCCCTAGTTTCCACTCCATCTTATTTTCCCTTCATACCAAACGGTGGAAAATTTTTCTATCCATTCCATTTTCCTCTCTTCATTTTCTATACACTCTGTTTTCCTCTCTGCCAAACAGACTATAAATCATAGTAAAAGTCAAAAGAGATGATTCTATTTACTCGTTGCTCATTAACTTCAATAGCCTCACAAACTTCTCCATCTGTGTGTTCTAGTAGTACAAAGAAAGTAGTGATAACACAAATAAATAAAATAAAGTTGAGTGAAACATTACATGCATGAACTGTTAGTTAGTTGAATACTTTAGGCTTATTACGAACTCAAAGACAACTAAGGATATGAAAAAGCTTCCAAATTTGGGGGAAAAAAGCTTCCAAGAATGTCTTAGGGTCAACAAGGTCTAGCCACAATAGCTCAAGTTTGAAGTGATAGTAAACCCAGCGCATTTGACTCACCAATAAGTTGCACTTAAAGGAGCAACACTGTTATTCTTCTCTTTCTCCAAACAGACCATTCTGTTGTTTAGGCAACCCTTCGATAATTTTGTGCAATACTTGGTGGCTGTGATTAGAAGATCTGTGTATAGCGTGTATAGGGTACAATTGGATACCTTTTAAACGTGTATCACAGCCCCTGTTCTGGTGAAGTTGACATAGGAAACAAAGGTCATCTGTTCTGGCGAAGAAGATTCATCTGGATCAGAGAGATCTGGTACATGGCCTCGGTTTCTGCATCATGATCCACCTAACCCATATTAGGTTCTGGTGAAGTTGACATAGAAAACAAAGTTCATCTGCGTCCCAAAGTGAAAAGACACATTTTTTGAATTTTCAAAGCTTTAGTCGTTTAATATTTACTTTTTAAGGTATTTTCCTACATTAGTTCCCTCGGTGTGAGACAGGCTCTGTCCCACTCAAGTTCTTATCTTTCAAGTTTTCGTACTTCATCTTACCCAATAGCTTCAGTTCAACCTCTACAAATTGACAACTATCTGTCATCCGGTGGTCAATTGCAAAGACCTGTATAGTATTTATCTCCCTGGCTTCTAGAATCTGCTAATCTATTCTTTTTGGGACTGTGGACTTCAATCGAACTAGTCATATTCTTTGCTAAAGGGAAAGCAGTTCCACTTGTGTGATGTCATCAGAAAAGTCGTAGTTGTAGCCCCATTGTGGATGTGACTTGAATAAGAAGACTTATTTTTCTCTTTCATCTAAGTGAAGGCATGACTCCGAATTCACTGCAACATTTTGTTGGGATCCAATGTGCTTTAAACCCACAGACAAACACACATAATCAAAGAACAAACCAAAAACATAAAACAATGAGAAGCAAGAAAGAACAAGACACATAAAATTTTTCATTAAAAACCACACAACATTATTTCGGGTCGGGTCATCATCAGGATCAACACACAAAACTAGACTCCACAAGGCCTAACACATTTGAGGTTCCACCGCCAAAAAATCTTTGAGGTGTCCCTGCCCGCCCATTTGAACATAGTTCAAAGTTTTCTGGTGAGCGGGACGTTTCTATTTGGGAAACCTCAAATTATTGCTCAGTACTTAATATCTAGTTGTTTATGTAGAAAACTATTTGTGCCTCAAATTTCACTTGTTCTGTGTGCATGCCTTTTATAGCCCCTATGATTTGGGCCAATCTAAGAAGAAACAGTTAGCCCCGTCTTTAGCATCAAAATATCGTTTCAGAGTACTGCTTCAGAAACGCAATAGAAATGCATAAAAAATATGAAAACACTTGGAAATAGAAATATAATCCATTTATTTATAAAGATAAGTTTAGTAATTAATTAATTGAACATGTTTATTGGGTTAACATCCATTTATACAAGATAACATCAAGTTTGAGGGAAAAAAAAAGGCTTGACGGGAGGCGAAAATCACTTTCATTAGTTTCAAATACTTAATTTTCATTAAGTAAACACATTTTTACATAATATTAAGGTTTCATAAAACAAATGAAATGTTAATGAATACAAAACTACATGGCTAAATCCATCTCGCTACGGAGTGTCGAGCAGACTTATAAATCAGTGCAAGCTCTAGGTAGTCACTTAGAGGAATTATATATGTGGTATAAACACGACAACAATAGTTATTCAAACTCATATAATTACGATAATATGAATTATACTCTGTCTTGAATTTCTGATAGTCTGCAACACTACATACAATCTGCTGGGAAATGAATGCCTCAGTCCCTGTCCAACCTTCTTCTTGTCTATATAAAGAGGATGTTCGGGAGTCATGGCTAGATCCATAACCATAAGTTGAGGATCTATATTCGTATCCTCGTGAGTTATACCTTGATTCATAATCATACGAGAGAGTGTTTTATCCAAAACCATAACCGTATGAAGACGACGAACCATAATTACGGTATTCACTTCCACTTCCACTTCTGATTCCATTTACACTTATAATAGAAAAATCATCATTAATTATATCAACTCCATGCATAATAGCATACATACTATGTGGAGTGATCGGATTTTGAGTAGGCTCATATTGATGATTTTGAATTGAGCGCCATTTATTTGAAGCATTCGTCAAGAGCCATAATCCTCATCTTTTGTAGCATGTGTAAATCCTTCCTCTATAGTAAATACATCTCTATGTAGACTTTGGTTCCCCGTACTTCCATCGCCATCCTGTCCAAGACTATCACCATATCTATTGTCACCATCTCCACCACCACCACCATCATCATCATTATTTTGACCTCCATCATTATTGCTACCATCACCATTATTATCATAATTAGTACTATTACTGAGAATGATATAGGTTGCTTACCTTTTGGTAGACCTCTCATTAGTCTTAGAAACTCTTTATCATCCACTGGTGAAGTATTTTTCCTTGCTTTACTTGATCCTTCTCCATTTTTTTTGGATCTTGATTTTCATTGTGGTGCAACACTCTAACTTTGGTCCACTCTTTCATCATCATAAAAAAATCAAAGTCCCTATATTGTCAGGAAAGTATTTGGTCTTATTAATTGTCCATCATTATCAAGTTCATCTAAAAGTGCATCACTAGGATCATGTAACCACTCTGAAATACCTTCATCTTCATAAAAAACCGTGGTCATGTCTATAGGTCTGAATTCGTACTTTTTTTTCTCCTTCATAAGATGATTTAACTTCAATTTCATGTTATACTGTGCAAATACCAACTTTTAAAAATTGAGTCGTTTCCGCACTTTAATATGAATGAGAACAAATGTGTTTTAGTTTTTGTCACAACCACTAGATGAGGATGTTTGCGACAATATTTTCATATCAATCTTTCTCAAATTAGGAGCATCGTCATATATGAACCACCATTTCAGTGTTATTTAAGGCGTAAAGCGAACCGAAGTGATCAAGGCTTCTAATGCCTAGGCGAGAAGCAAGAAGTGAGAAGCGAAGCGAAGTGAACAGTTAACATTAAAAGTAAATATTTTAGTTTAATTATTTCTAAACATCTAAGTTCTAATTTTATGTATACTAAATATTTAAATGCAAGTAAAACCATAAACGTTTAAATTAAAACAAATACTGTCAGCAAAAAATAGCACTTTAGCACTTCAGCATTCAGCATTACAACACCATCACACTACAATCAAAGAAACAAAACAGTACAGGATATTAACATTCAGCAAAATCAACACTATCAGCAAAAAATAAGTCCATTAGCATTCAACACTATCAGCATTCAGCATTACAACACTATCATTAAAGAAACATTAAAATCAACTATTCAAACATTAAAGAAACATTAAAGAAGCAGCAACATTAAAATCATAATCATTAGCTGAAAATCAGAATCATTAGAAAAATCAAACTTACAAAGAAGTAGCATTCATTATCAAAGAAGCAAAAAAAACAAAATCAGAACCAAAAAGAAGAAAAAAAAACAAAAGCAAAAAAAAAGAGAAAAAAAAAAAGAAGCAGCAGTAGAAAGAAGAAGAACTAGAAAGAAGAAGCAGAAAAAAAAAAAAAGAAGCAACAGCAGAAAGAAGAAGAAGTAGAAAAAAAAAATAGAATCAAAACCAGAAAGAAGAAGAACCAAAGCGGAAGAAGAGATACAGAAGAGAGAAGAAAAAGAGGAGAAAGCAACAACAGTCTTCGTCTCTAACCAGTGAGCAAGGAATAGCACAACAGTCGATCGTTTGACCAGAGAGGAAGAGCAGCAACAGCGATTGTCTGATCCTGAAAATTAGGGTTTGAGTTTTATATTTATGGGATAAGGGGGTAATTGGGTGTATTGGCATCTTATAATTTTTTTTCCAAAATAAATCAATCCAACGGTCCACAATAAAAATAAAAGACTACTTCGCTTTGCATGATTAAGGCGTTCGCTTTTTCGCCTTTCGCCTTTCGCCTTTCGCTTAAGCGCAAGGCGCTCGCTTTTCTTGCTTTAATCACATTCGTTTCGCCTGGGGTATTCAAGACGAGATACCTTCCCTTCACTTCTCGCTTAGGCGAGCTTTTCAAAATACTGCATCATTCAATTGCATAATAATAAGAAATATCTTTTAAAAAAAAAAACAGAAACAGAAAATCATGAGAACAAAATATTATGTTTTAATCATCTATTTAATTATTTGAATTTTTTTTGTTTTTCCCCTAATTGCAGCTTGGTCAACAAAACAATACATGACCTCTCGAAATATTTTGGTCAAAATATTATGGATTTGTTGATATTGTATATTAAAATAGTACACTCTTAAAATGAGATCAAAATATTAAAAGTATTACCTCTGCAGCTTGTTTGAATTTCTCTAATCTAGACACAATGATCCGAAGCGAACCCAACAAACTTTCTAACATAATAACATCTTCTTCATAATGTTATGTGGAGTTCAAGTAATAAGGTACATAATATACTCTCTATGTGTTAATTTGTGTCACATCTAAAATGATAATACTAATAAATATTAAAAATAAATATTGCTAAACAATAAATTTACTTGCCATATAAATGTGGTGAATGATTTGTATCTTCCATCAAGCATCAATAATGTCAAGATTTTTTTTACAAGGTTTAGGTGTCACGTCTTTGACATCGTGTCTTGCTCGTTTCATTGTTTCATATACATATGACATTGTAGATTTTCTTTCCTCATCCACCATTCTTAGAACTCTTGTAATGGGTGTATTCACCACTTTTTTGGCGTTTTCCCAAAACTTAGGATTTAGAATTGTCTTCCAACTGGATCCTTTGCTGACATAGTCTTTGGCGATTTCCCAAAACTTAGGATTCAGAATTGTCTTCCAACTGGATCCTTTGCTGACATAGTCCTATACCAATCTTCTGAAATAAACATCATTTGCAAGCTATTTCTCTATTCCAAAATACTTTGTAGGGCAATATAATTAGTGGCAAATCTTGTTTGCCCAGACCGAATCAATTTCCCTAAACAAAATGTTCTCATTATATTTAAGACTCTGCTATGACTATATATAAAATTGGTGACTCTTTTATCTTGCTTCAACATATTTTGAACCATTTCAATTTTGAAAAAATCATGCAAAATCAAATCCAGAGAGTGGACAGCACAAGGAGTCCAATATAAGTGTGGTCTTCTTTTTATCAATATTTCACCAGTTTTTTTGTATGCACTACCATTATCTAGAATAATCTAAACCACATTTTTCTCCAATCTCCTGAACTACAACATCCATCAACCATAAATTAAAATTAGTATCATTGTCATGACTAAAACTATCAATTGACTTGTGGAAGATAACTTTTTCATCACAGTATATCAAAAGGTTAATGATAGATAATCATGTGTCGATGTCCATCCATCTCAAATGATTGTAATTTTGTAAATCTCTCATTTCTTTTTAGACTGGTCAATGTATTTTTTAAGTTCATCTACCTCATTATCTAGTAATGACCCGACAATTTCATATGGGGTTGGGTCTTGTCCAGTTAAATCAATTTCATCAATCATCAATCAATAAAAATGACCTTGAGTTTTGCTTGGTGGAATATTCTTATAAATGAAATACTTTGCAATTGCATATTTTGCCGACTTCACCCACTTTTTAGGATTCCAAGTATGAGTTATCTTGGCTTGCTTGACTTCCGTATTCCGATACATTGAAGGATCCATCTCTTCTATCGTGAGATATTTTTTTTTTGCCCATCAACTTTTGTGATTTTCTTGAGAATTTATTCCAAGATTTCTTCTCACTATGTGAATGTATCAAACCCTTAGATGTACCTATTTTTTTGGTAGATGGTTTAGAACTTTCTCCTCTAAAGCCCTATTCGGTCATATATGTATGTTACGAATAGATTGTTGTTTTACATAATCAAAGTTCTTTCTTTTATATTCATAGCGTCATCTGGTTACTCATTAGAAGAATAAATTTCGATACCACTTCCTTGCCTTGATCCACCTTAAATTGTCTCATTTTTCTCCATTCATCAGTCATTTCTTCACTTTCATTCTTGTTACAGTCCAGGTAATCCCTCATAGCTCTCAAAATTTCTAAATGACACTTTTGACATTGTTCTACATTTTTATAACCGTCTGTCAAGTGTTACGTTAAACGTGACACACCACTATCCTTCATTATTTTTTTGCAAAATTGTTTTTCACATGTTGTCGGTTATCCCCAATTTGCTCACCATAATTTCATCATATTTTTTTTTTTTTTCTGGGCTGATTCGGTAACTACATTCTTCCATATTCATGTCATATCTACTATATAAATACATTACATTATAAAACACATCATTTTCATTCTTTCCTTTTCATGTCATATCTACAATAAATACATTACATTATAAACACATCATATTCATACTTCAAATTAAATATGACATGTATAACACTTTTAAATTAAAATAGGTACAAATATAGTATTTACATAATGCTATTATAATACTAATTTACTAATTTACATTGTGTCATCAAATTAATAAGTAATATTATTTCATTAATATTAAAATCATTGCATAAACAATTTTTACACACATAAATACTTAATTCTAGATATTTAACAAACAAGGTATATACCATAAAATAAATCGCACCTATTTAATAGACCAATTTAGCAAATAATAATAACATACAAGAATAATTGACAAAAAATAAAAAAAGAAGGGGATTATAACAAGGGTTATTTGATGAAAGAAATGGGGGCATTAAATTAATTATAACTAATAAGTTGAAAAAAAAAAGGATAAAATGGAAAAAAAAAAAAAAAGAGCCACGGTTTTAAGAGACGTCATTTTGCATGAGAGAGAGAAAAGAGAACAAAGTCCACGAATTAGATAGACGACGCCGGAATGAGAGAAAGAGAGAAAATCTGGTTAGTTTTGTCGATGAAGAACTTGATATTTGATGAAATTATGTTAAGCGAATTAAGAATAATCAACAATATGTAGTGTGTAATTTTTGTCATAAAATAATGAAGAATGGTGATGTGTCATGTTTAAAGCAACACTTGGCAAGCCCCGGTGGTAATAATAATATAGAACAATGTGAGAAGTGTTATTTAGAAATTTCGAGAGTTATAAGGGATTATCTAAATCGTAACAAAAATGAAAATAAAGAAGTGACTAATGAACGGAGAAAAATGAGACAAAATTTAATTGATGAATCAAGATGGAGAAGTGTTATCAAAATTTATTGGTATAGATATAGAAGAAGAAAGCCAATATTGAGTATACAAAACACCAATTATTCATGACATACATAGTCAAGTAGGGCTTTAGAGAAGGAAATTTTAGATCATCTACCCAAAAAGGTGGTACGCTTAGGGGTTTGATGCATTCACATAGTGTGAAGGAAGCTTGGAATAAATTCTCAAAAAAATTACAAAAATTAATGGACAAAGGAAAAGATCTTACGATAGAAGAGATGGATCCTTCAATGTATTGAAATATTGAAATTCAGCAAGTCAAGCTAAATCATATGTAAAATCCTAAACAGTGGGTGAAGTTGGCAAAACATGCTATAACAAAATATTTCATTTATGACAATATTCCACCAAATAAAGATCAAGGTTATTTTTAGCAATTGATGAAATTGCTTTAGCTGGAGTGGGTGTGCAAGGCCTAACCCTATATAAGATTGACAAACTATTACTAGATAATGAAATAGATAAATTTAAAGAATACATTGACTAGTTTAAAAAAAAGTGGGAGATTTACGGAGTTATAATCATGTGTGGTGGATGAATATCAACCACAAGATTATCCATCATTAACTTTTTGATATACTGTGATAGAAAAATTGTCTTCCACAAGTCAATTGATATTTCTGGCCATGACAAGGATGCTACTTATATTTTGGGGTTGATGGATGTTGTACTTGAGGAGATTGAAGAGAAATATGGTTTAGATTTTTACAAGTATGAACAAAAAAAGCTGGTGAAATGTTGATGGAAAGAATACCACATTTATATCGGACTCCTTGTGCTGCCCATTTTTTGGATTTGATTTTGCATGATTTTTTCAAGATTGAAACGGTTCAAAATGTGCTAGAGCAAGCTAAAAGAGTGACCAGTTTTATCTATAGTCATAGCAGAGTATTAGATATAATGAGAATATTTTGTTTGGAAAATTGATTCGACCTGGGTAAACAAGATTTGTTACTAATTATATTGCCCCATAAAGTATTTTGGAATAGAAAAATAATTTACAAATGATGCTTACTTTAGAAGATTGATGTAGGACTGTGGCAACAAAGGATCCAGTTGGAAAGAGAGTAGAAAAGACAATTCTAAATCCCAAGTTTTGGGAGAATGCCAAGGTGGTGAATATGCATAAACCTATTGTAAGAGTTCTAAGAATGGTAGATGAGAAAATAAAAAGTTACAATGTTATATGTATATGAAGAAGTGAAATGAGTAAGGCAAGCTGTCAAAGACGTGACTCCTAAATCTTGTAAGAAATATCTTAATATCATTGATGCTCGATGGAAGAAACAAATCATTCATTATATTCATATGATAGGTAAACTTATTGTTTAACAATATTTATTTTTATTATTTATTAGTGTTATCATTTTGGATGTGACACAAGTTAACTCATAGAGAGTATATTGTGTACCTTATTACTTGAACCTCTCATACCATTACGAAGAAGATGTTAGTGTATTAGAAAGTTGATAGTATTTGCTTCGAATCGTTATGTCTAGATTAGAGATAAATCTAAATAAGACTGCTCAAGCACTTGCGGAGGTAGTACTTTAGCATTTCAATCTCATTTTAAGAGTGTACTAATTTAATGTACAACATCAACATCCATGATATTTAGATCAAAATATTTCAAGAGGCCATGTATTTTTTTCTAACCAAGTTGTAATTAGGGGAATAACCAAAAGTTATCCAGGTAATTAAATAGATTATTTAAACATAATATTTTGTCCTCGTGGTTTTCTGTTTATGTTTTTTTTTTAAGTTTTAAGATGTTTCTTATTATTATGCTGTTGAATGGTGGTTTATGTCTAACACTGATGCTCCTAATTTGAGAAATATTGCTAAGAGAATATTGTCGCGAAAAACCTCATCTAATGGTTGTGAGAGAAACTGGAGCATATTTGCTCTTATTCATACTAAAGTGTGGAATTGACTCAATTATCAAAAGTTGAAAACACTGGTGTTTGCACAGTTTAACATGAGGTTGAATTTAAACCACTTTATGTGGGAGAAAAAATGGTACGAATTCAGACCTATAGACTTAACCACTATTTTTTAGGAAGATGAAGGTATTTTAGAATGGTTAGATGATCTTGGTGATGCACTCTTAGATGAAATTAATGATGGACAACCAACAGGATCAAACACTTTCCATGCAAAATGGGCAAATCATTTTTCGATGATAATGGAGGAGTAATTCAAAGTCAGAATGTTATGTCACGACGAAAATCAAAATCTGAAGTAAGTGGAGAATGATAAAGTAAAGTAAGAAAAAATACTTCACCAATGGATCATGAAGAGTTTTAGAGACTAACACTAACAGGTATGCAACCTATCACTCTTAGTAATAGTACTAATGATGATCATAATGGTGATGGTATCAATGATGATAGAAACCAAGATGATGATGGTGGTGGTGGTGGTGGTGGTGGTGGAGATGGTGACAGTGGAGGTGGTGATAGTCTTGGACATGGTGGCGATGGAGGTAGTGGTAATGGAGGTACAGGGAGTCAAAGTCCACATGAAGTTGTATTCACTATAAATGAAGGATTTACACATGCTACACAAGATGAGGATCATGGCTCTTGACGAATGCATCAATATGAACGACACTCAAGTCGAGATCATCGACGTGAGCCTACTCAAAATCCGATTACTCCACATGGTATTTATGCTATTATGCATGGAGTTGATATGATTAATAATGGTTTTTCTACTATGAGTGAAAGTGGAAGTGAACACCGTAATTATGGTTCCTCGTCTTCATATGTTTATGGTTCTGGATATGATATTGCCTCATATGATTATGGATCGAGGTATGACTCGTGAGAATACGAAAATAGATCCTCAACATATGGTTATGGATCTAGCTATGACTCTCAGACACCCTGCTCATATGGACAAGACGTATGTTGGGTAAAAATTGGGGCATTCATTTTCTAGCAGATTGGATGTAGTGTCGCGGACTGTTAAAGGTTTAAGACAGAGTATGATTCATGTTATCGTAATTGCATGAGTTGGACTAGCGATTGTCGTCGTGTTTATAGCACATATGGAGTTCTTCTAAGTGTCTACCCAGAGCCTGCACCAATTTACGAGTCTGCTTGACACTCCACAACAGGATGGATGTAGCCATGTAGTTATGTACTCATTAAAACTTCATTTGTATTATGAGACCTTAATATTACGTAAAGATGTGTTTGCTTGATGAAAATTAAGTATTTGAAACTAATTGAAGTAATTTTTGCCTCGTGTCAAGCCTTTTTTTTTGTTTCCCTCAAACTTGAGGTTATCTTGTATAAATGGATGTTAACCCAATAAACATTCTCAATTTATCAATTGTTAAGCTTTTCTTTATAAATAAATTGATTATATTTGTGTTTCCATATTTTTTCTACGTTTCTAAAATGTTTCTGTTTTCAAGTTGACCGAAACGGTACTACGAAACAATATTTTGATCCTTGGATGAGTTTTAATGTTTTCATGCTTGTTGCCTATATGGGATTGTTATTTTTGTTTAATTTAAGGATTGGATTACTTCTCTATTCATACTGTCTTATTGTATTACCTATTTCTTATTGTTAATAAAGTTTGATACTTATAAAAAATAATAATTTTAGCATAAGAACATCCATTAAGTTTCCTTTCTTTTGTAGACATTTTGGCATCTTGTTTGCAGTCATAATGATACGTACTGTTAAGAGTATTAGGGTAGTATGTATAAATTGTTAATAGTGTTAGGGTATTATGTGTAATTCTTATTATTGTTAGTTAACTATAAAATACAAGTGATGTATGAGAGGCAGGTTATGTTTTTTTAACCTATCTCTGTTTCTCTCTAATATCGTGTTAATCCTCTAAATTTAACATGGTATCAGAGCACGAACAATCCTAAATATATTTTTGTTTGAATAAATTAACTCTAGTTGTTGTGGTTTGGTGGTGTAGCTGTGTCGAAGCTATAGTGGTGGTGGTGATACAGTTGTTGTGGTTGATCTGTGGTGGTGTTGTCGTGAGTGGTGGGGGCGTGGTATTGTTGATTCCTTCATCGTTTGGTGTGGTCGTCGTCGTGTAGCTGTGTCAAAGCTATAGTGGTGGTGGTGATACAGTTGGTGTAGTGCCGTTGTGGTGTGGCCATCGTGGTGGCCTGTCGTTTATTATGGTGGTCGAGGCGCAATTGAAGACAGTCAAAAACTAGGGTTTCCTGAAACCCTAATCGCGAAGAAGAAGAAGCCCAGACCCAAGGAAAGGTCCAGACCCGACTTCACGGGTCTGGATAAAAGACTCGAACTTATACCCGAGTCAACGGGTTTTAGTTGTTTTAAACCCAAGTCAACTCGAGTCTAGCCCAACCCACTTCGGTCAAACCCATAATTGTTTTAAACCCAATTCAACCCAAGCCCAGCCCACTTCGGTCCAACCCAGAAATTATTTTAAACCCAACTCAACTCAAGTCCAGTCCAAGCAAGCTACAGACCAGTTCAGTCTTCCAGCATACTTCACTGGTTCGGTGCAGTGCTCCTGTGGTCCGGTTCAGCCTTCCAGCAGACTCTATCGGTCCGGTTCAATGCTCCTGTGGTCCGATTCAGCCTTCCAACTGACTCCAGTGGTCCAGTTCAGTTTTCAGCAGTCCCTAGTGGTCCGGTTCAATCTTCAAACAACCTTATCAGGTCTGATTCTGTCCGGTTCAGTCCTTCAGCCTCCGTCTTTTCTTCTAGTTCAGTATTGCAACACTTTTTGTTTGTTATTTGCTACACTATTATGAAACCTAAGCAAGACACTGGATTGGTTACTATTACTCGAGAGAAATATGCCCAGTTCTTATCTCAGCAATAGGCTGTTCCATCTCTCTCCACTGCTACTTTTGCCCAATCAGGTATTGCTTCCACTTGTTTATTGTCCTCCAATCGCGGTCCCTGGATCATAGACTCTGGCGCTTCTGATCACATGACTGGTGCGTCTTATGTTTTTTCTACTTTTCAGTCTGCTACCTCCACACGTAGTGTTACTCTTGCTAATGACATTTGTTCTAAAGTTTCAGGTTTGGGGACTACTAACTTGAGTCCTGATATGTCCCTATCTTCCGTATTATTTGTTCCTCAATTTCCTTTTAGTTTACTTTCCATTAGCAAGATTACCCGTTCTCTCAATTGTTCTGTAACCTTTTATCCTTCTTATTGTGTTTTTCAGGATCTTAAAACGAAGAGGAAGATTGGTAAGGTGCATGAAGTTAGTGGCCTATATTACTTTGATTTTGATTCACCTACTTGGGCTCTACAGACTTTGTTGTCTCCTTTTCAGTGTCATTGTGGTCTTAGACATCCCTCTCTCAAGAATCTGAAGTGTCAGGTTTCCAGTCTTAGCTCTTTATCGTCTTTGTCTTGTGAAGCTTGTCAACTTAGTAAGCATCACCGTGTGTCATTTTAGTCTCAAGTCACTAATCGTGTGTCTAGTCCATTAGAGTTGGTATATTCTGTTTAATTTTTTTTTTTTCGTTGACAGCAACAAATCAGTTTGATTTGCACCAAAATACTTTGATTTGCACCAAATCGTTGGCAGCAAAAACAGAGATGAAGAAACCAAGCCCACAAATCAGAGAATAGAGAAAATGCCAAAAAAAAAGGCAATAGAGAAGAAGACAAGAATTGCTGGGCAACAAATCAGCAAAAATACTCAAGCAAAAGCAAATCAAACAAATTTTTGAAATTGGAAAAAATAACAACACTAACTTGGATGAAACCCTAGGTCTCACGATTTCTCTCTTCATCGCTTGAGCTGCAACCACGAGTACCAGCCACCAGGTATCTTTTTCTTCTTCTTCTTCTCTCCCTCCGGCACCGGCATCGGCATCGCAATCGCCATCGCCATCGCCATCGCCATCGCCTTCGCCTTCACCTTCGCCAGTCGCCTCTTGCCTCTTCTCTCTCTGTCTTGTTTTGTTCGTAAGTCTGTGACTCAGGACTGTGTTGGTTTGTTATAAATAGGAAAATTACATTTTATACCCCATTATATTATAATTTTTTATTTTTAAGTATATATAAGTACCATTAATTTAATTTGATACCCTTAATTATTTTTTTAATATTAATAAATTATATTGGTGACTTGCATAATATGTAGAATATTAATGAAATGTTATGTTTTTATGAGTCTATGCTTTTTTTTCAAAAGTATATATATTTTATTATTAATTATTTAAAATTGCGCCGTATCTTACAATACACGATACGATACGATACGATACACTATTTTAAAAAAATGATACACCTTCCGATACACGATTTGATAACTATGATGGGGTCCAATAAAGAATATTTCATCTAATAAATATCCTTATTTTGTGTCATTTGTGGATGACTGTTCTCGTGTAACTTTGTTGTTTCTGATGAAAGTTCGGTCTGAATTATTTTCTATATTTTAGACATTTCGTAAGGAAATAAAAACTCAGTATGAGTGTCGTATCCGTATTTTACGTTCTGATAATGTTCAGGAATATGAATCTGATCCTTTTTTAGCTTATCTTAATAAAACTGACATTATTCATCAGATTTCTTGTGCTTATACCTCTCCACAAAATGGTGTTGCTGAACGCAAAAATCGTCATTTGTTGGAAGTCACCCGTGCCATGTTATTTCAGATGAATATTCCCCGATATTTTTGGAGTGATGCTCTTACTACTTGTCATCTTATTAATCGTATGTCATCTTTTGTGTTAAATGGACAAAGTCTATATTCTGTTCTTTTTCCTGATAAACCCTTATTTTTCCTGACTCCTATGGTTTTTGGATGTGTCTGTTATGTTCACAATTTGGGTCCTGGGTTTGACAAACTTGACCTCTGAGCTACCAAATGTGTATTTCTTGGTTACTCTCGCACGCAGAAGGGGTATCGTTGTTACAGTTCTTCTCTGCATTGATACTTTACTAGTGCCGATGTCACGTTTGAAGCATCTGTTTCATACTTTCCAGCACCTTCTCAGCCTTTGGATCTGGACTTTGGATTATCTCCTGTACTACCATCTCTTTCCTCATCTTCAGACGTTCCGCTGCCCACTATGTTACCATCTACTTTACCTCTCCGTGTCTACTCTTGTCGTTCTCGCCCATCGACTGAGGTGCCCGTACTATCTTCCTTGCCGCCTTATGATCCTGGTACATCAGGTAATTTAGACTCTTTACCTATTGCTCTTCGCAAAGGTACTCGTTCGTGTGTTACTAATCATCCAATTTCTCATTTTGTTTCATATGATGCCTTGTCTCCTATCTTTTCCTGTTTTACTTCCCAATTATCTGCTATATCTATTCCTAAGCATTTACAGGATGACTTATCTGATCCGGGTTGGAGGAAAGTTATGGAGGAGGAGATGAATGTTTTACATTATAATGGGACTTGGGATCTCATCCGTTTACCTTTGGTAAACAAACTATTGACTGTCATTGGGTGATACTGTTAAATTTCATCTAGATGGTTCTGTGGAGTGTCTCAAAGCCCGACTTGTTGCAAAGGGCTTTACTCAGACTTATGGTGTTGATTATGAGAAGATTTTTTCTCCTGTTACCAAAATTTCCTCTATTCGTATCTTAGTCTCTTTGGCTGCTAATCTTGATTGGCTCTTATTTCAGTTAGACATCGAGAATACCTTCCTACATGATGACTTGGTTGAAGAGGTATACATGAAGCAGACACCTGGGTTTACTGCTCAGGGGAGTATGGTAAGAGTGTATGTCGGTTAAAGAAATCTTTGTATGGTTTGAAGCAGTCACCTAGGGCATGGTTTGATAAGTTTTCAGATGCAGTTTTAGAGTTTGGTCTTCTTCGATGTCAGACAGATCATTCTGTGTTTCATAGACAGACAGATGCTGGATATGTCCTATTGGTGGTCTATGTAGATGATATTGTGATTACTGGGAATGATTCTAAGGGGATTGTCAAGTTAAAAATATTCTTACAGGATCGATTTCATACTGAGGAAACTCAGGTATTTCTTGGGTATTGAGGTGGCTCGATCTAAATAAGATATTTGTTTATTCTAGAGGAAATATGTACTTGACGTGCTTGAGGAAACAAGTTTGCTGGGTGGTAGACCGATTGATGTTCCTATGGATCCGAATCAGAAATTATTGATGGATGATGGTGCATTGTTTGAGAATTAGAGTCAGTATCACAGATTGGTTGGAAAGCTTAATTATCTTACTATTACTAGACCGGATATTTCCTATGCAGTCAGTATAGTAAGTCAGTTCATAGGGTGTCCTAGAGTACCACATTGGGAGGCAGTTACTCGTATTCTGCGATATCTCAAACGAGCTCCTGAACTTGGACTGTTATATCAAGCTAATGGACATCTTAGAGTGGAAGGTTTCTCAGATGCTGATTGGGCTGGCTCTCCTTTTGATCGGAGATCAACCATTGGATATTGTACTTTCGTAAGAGGTAATGTTGTCTCATGGAAAAGTAAGAAACAATCCGTGGTAGCAAGATCCAGTGCTGAGGCTGAGTATAGGGCAATGGCACATACGACGAGTGAGTTGACTTGGCTACTACACTTCCTCCAGGAAATTGGGTTTTCAGTTCAACTTCTTTTACAGTTGTTCTGTGACAATCAAACAGTTATCCATATCACTGTCAATCCTGTGTTTCACGAGAGAACCAAGCATATTGATGTTGATTGTCACTTTATTCAGAGCAAAATAGTAGCTGGGGAGATTACGACTCTATTTGTGAAATTTGACGATCAGCTTGCAGATATATTTACCAAAGCATTGAGTCGTACACGTCTTACAGCTATTTGTTTCAAGTTTGGATTATATGATATATATAGTCCAGCTTGTGGGAGAGTGTTAAGAGTATTAGGGTAGTATGTGTAAATTGTTAATAGTGTTAGAGTATTATGTATAATTCTTATTATTGTGAGTTAACTATAAATACAAGTGATGTATGAGAGCTAGGTTTTGTTTTTTTAACCTATCTCTGTTTCTCTCTAATATTGTGTTAATCCTCTAAACTTAACACGTACATATACTTTTTCTGAAATATTCTTTAATATTTGAATCTAGCCAGCATTATTTCCCGTCTATAATTGTTTTTTGAGAAAACTGAATTAGTGTCTCCATACTTCTGAAGCTGGATCTCAGAACAACTATTACATAAAGGCTTAATCCACTGTAGCAGAATAAAAGATCAAGTGTGAAGAATATAGTTTGTTTAAGAAGAATAGTTGGTTCATCATCACAACTCTTTTTCCTCTACCTTTTAGCGTTTTGGGGCCCTACTATGTATAATTATATTGCCCTTTCTTCCACCTCCAAAAGGAAGAGGGGGAGAGGGAGGGGGGGTGGTTTATGCAATGAAATAACAATCAACTGCTTGGTGACTTAATCAGACAGGCTTTTACTGCTTTCTCTCTCTCCAGTAGTCTCGGACTGATCATCTTGCTGCAACAAAGCTAATTTAGGAATGAATCTAATGGAAATTTAGATCTTTGTCCGTGTGAGAGTGCATCACATAAACAAATGTTTTTCGTTTCCAGTCTCCAGGGGATAGACACGGTCGTTTTTTATTTCAACAAGATTCCCATTTTCATGCTTATTTCTATAATGGCTCCAGGGTTTTTATTATTACCTTTTTCTCTCACACTGTTTGTGGGTGGGAAAAAGGATTTGTGAGTTTTCTGATTTTTTGGATTTGTTTTAATTTTGCTAACTAGGATTTGGGGACACTAAATGTAGATGTTCCAAACTGGCTCTGCTTTTCTACTAAGAACAGAAGATTGTAGAAGGTTATTGCACATGTTATTGGATTCATCAAATCATACTATGAAATAAATAGCGAGTGTCTTAGCTGTTTGGAGTTTGTTTTTCCGGAAATATGAAAACGAGGAAAAACAAAAAGAAAACAAAACCCTTCCCTGTAATAGAATTAAAAAGCTTTTACAATCACCAAGAATTCTGTAATGGCTTCTCCAGCAATGCCGAAAGGTACATCTCCCGGAGCTCCGGCCCTCGATCTAACTTTCGTCCTATTATCCACTTCACCTTGTTGAAGCCAATGCTGTTGATAAGCGGGGCATAAACTTCCTCCAACTGCTCATCCACACAAAAGAAATGGTCAAGCCAAAACAGTCCTCCAGGCCTCAGCACCCTGTAGATGTCAAAGAACAAGAAATGCAGCAGGGTGGTTGGTATCCAGTTACTCAATACATGCATCGAGTGCACGATATCAAGTGTGTTATCGAAGAAGGGAAGTCTCCGAGAAATGCTTATGTACAGAGGAACAACGCCTCTTGATGCTATAAAGTTGTTGAAAGGACCATTCAAGTTCATGGAGGTTGTTACAACAGTAATGTTCCTTTCCCTCATCCGTATAGCAAATGTGGCCACACCACCTCCAATGTCGAGCCCTATTCGGATTGTGCCAGGCTTCTTTACCGCCAGTACTTCATCAATGGTGAAGTCAAGTCCACCACCACTCTTCGATCCAGCCCACCGAGTCTTCTCTATACCTTGGAGATCAAAACAGTCTTTACAATCATCAAAGCCTTTTTGGTTGTGCACGCGGTTGATGAGACACAAGTAGTTCTTGCAGGTATATGCTGTCCAAACCACTGATGAATCAGATGGTGTGGACCAAAAGCTATCAGGGAGAGGGTAGGGTTCAACATATTCTTGTGCAGCAGCCGGACGGCAACGACGGCGAGGGAGTGGCTCACAACCCTTAAGAAGGAGCTTTTGGGCTAAGAGCTCATCATCAGGGCAGGATCCATTGACCTTGTATGACATGTAGTGGCGAAGTTCATCAGGAAAGAGAGTGCATGGACGACCAACTGGAGGGAGGAGCTTGTCAGAATCAAAATTTCGGTTGACTCCAAATGGGAGTTTTTGTGGAGATGTGAAGGCGATGAACTCAGGTGGGAGGTCTGATGGTGTCTGAGAGTTATCAGATACTTGAACGTCACTGTTTTTAGCAGCTGGATCGGAAATGATGGAGCCTGTGGTGATGACAGTGGTGGCAGTGTTGGTAGCAGTGTTTGTCGTGGGATTTAAAGAGCAAGACGAGTAATAGGTGGTGGAGAAGAACAGGGTCAGAAGATTTGAGGACAAAAGAAGGAAGAGAAAGAACAGATTGCTGGAGAGACACTTGCGCTTATGAGGGGAATCCATGGGTTATGTTTCTGATTGTTTTTGGTTGCTTGGAGTTGAAGATGCAAGTGAAGGTAGTAGTAATATGAAGTTGGTGGGAGGTGTCTTTCAATGTGCTTGTAGGACTTCAAATGTATCAATCCTTGTGATTTTACCATTTGAATATATGATTATAATTGGTCTTCCAATCTTTAGTCAAGCAATGTGTAATTCCACTTTGCCCATATTGTGCAGGCAATTATTTTACTTAAGCATGGATAGTTTCGTCTTTGGGCTCTTCATTTCTGATGCAAAGTAGGTGCCTTAGATCATGATTCATGATAAATTAATGTAGCAGGTACAAGATTAACTCATACAAGGTCAACTATGGGTGAAGCTCAATGAATCCAACATCATAAATTAATCTTCTACTCATAGAACCAAGGTTTGAATTTTGAATTATTAATTTAAGTGAAGACTTCCCTTTTTAATAGATTATCTCTTTGTCCTTTAATGATAATCCCTCTAACTAAGAGAGAGGCAAAAGCACTGTTATGTAGGTGGATCTGAGCCATGAAAACAATAATACTTGAGGGATGATGTTATTTTATTGTGTCCTAAATGTCATGGATCTGACTCACAAAATAGTATCAGATTATATATGTATAAACTTTCCTCGACCTTCTTAACCACCCGCACTTAGGTATACCGTTACGGATCAAGCAGTACACCCATTTAATTCCAATGACCTTCTTTCCCTCAGGAAGAGAAGTGAACGTCTAAGTATTATTTTTCTCAATGACATGATTTTTTTTCATTCATTGCTTTCACTCAATGTTTATACCTACACACATCATTCAAAGTAACAAGATCACAAACTTTTTTGTCCCAAAACCATATTGTCGAAAGGAGATTGGTAATTTTAGTCCCGGTGGTTATTAGAGACCGTTCTATGCTTGCTAGCATTTGCTTGAGACGATAGAGAGATTCTGGTGTGTTGGCTGCCTTTTAGGCGGATCTCAACCATAAGCATGCATTCAATGACCATAAATTTCAATCCCAGTACAGTTCTATTTGTACTTGGACTTACTAATTTTTTATGGGAAAGGCGGTGTGTTTTGCATATTTAATGGAATGATCCACATGCATCAGGAATCCATGCATCTAATTTTTCAATCTGGTATGGATGCCATACACAAAGTCATTGGTTTCTTCAAACAGATCTGTCCACAAGGAATTGACAGATAAATTAATCAATTAGTTGTTCACTTCCTGAGGAGACCATTAATTAGGGTTAATAGCACTTTTGATTCTTAATGTATATATTTTTATTAATTTAGTCTTTAATGTATCAATTTTCTTAATTTAGTCCCCAAAGTATTCAATTCATGTCAATTGGTTCTCGTATACAGGAATCGTTAAGTTTTTTGATAGAAGTGATTACATGTTATTTTTTAAAAAGGTATGTGATCATTCTGTCAAAAATTTAACGGTTTGTCTATGTGGGGATCAAAATGACACGAATTGAATAATTTATGAACTAAATTGACAAAACTGATATATTGAAGATTAAACTGATAAAAAATGGATACTTTAAGAAATAAAAAAGCTGCTAACCCAATTAATTACTTCAAGTATACTCTGTGAAGATTAGGAGTGTTCAAATTTTTGATTACTGGTAAATTTCAACCATACTCGACTCTATTGATCAACTATCCAAAAGAATCGGATAGACCAACAAAAGATATTTTAGTATTCCGCAAAAAATTAGGTAGGAATATGGAATACTTATAAAATTTTCTTATTTTTATCTTATCTTACCCGTGTATATATATATATATTGATATATATACTTAAAAATTTTAATTGATGTTATTACTTTCTTATATATGATGTATTGATGTTTATGGCTTTCTTGTAATGTTTTATTGTAATTATTTATATATTATCGAATTTATTATATTTTATTTAGTATTGGTTGTTTATTATGTTAATTAATTGGTGCAAGTTACTTAAGTAAATTGTTAAAATGATCCAAAAATTAATAACTAAAAAAATATTTTCACCCCACTTCCTATTTGATTGTTTTGGATAGAATTCAGATAAAAATAGTACACTTGATCGAATAGGGTAGGACAAGAAATTTTTTTTTTTGTAAAATATCGAATAAGAAGATAGAACACCATAATTCCTAAATATAGGATAGGGTGAACAACCCTAACGAAGACCCCAAACTGTAGAGGCAGTGTTGAAACTACAATTTTCTCATATGTTAATTGTCCTAAAAGTATTTGGACTCGGGGTTGATAATTCTTAACATGACTTGATACGAAATTGATGTGAACGAGTATGGGATCAAGCCATAATCCGGTTAACCTCTCAAATCTACTTCATAAAAAGGTCATTTTAAGTTTGCTTATACACGAGACGAACTGGCACAATAGAAACCGATTATGAACAATCCTAAAGAAGTATATGGAGAGTAAAAAAAAAATTTGGTATAAAAGTAGATATGTAGATAGATCACTCGACTTATTTATCTGAAAACATTGTTTCTTAATATGACATAACTATTTGTGAGAAGTTCTACTACACTTATGTCGGAGTCAAAGTTAAAGTCTTGTCGCATGAACGTTGAAGAATAAACTCGAAAATGAGCTCGTTAGGAAAAACTCTTGGCCAATTCCGTGTTTATATGCCATTATGAGGTCTACACATACCATGGATCTCCAGCTACATCAAGTAAGCCAGCACATGGATCCAAAAAAATACTTGAGTTGCTGCTTTTCCAATAAATTTAACAGTAAATTCTGAGTCCTTGATCAAAGAAATTGCTCCCTAAAAAGTACCTATGGATCCTGCAGAAGGATTGTCGAGGAGAGTTATATGGAGTGGCATTCAGAAAGGTTACAACGAGGTTTCCTTTTAATATATATATATATATATACTAGTCATAATTTGTGCCTAAAGGCACAATGAAATATAAAATTTGAGCATCTAAAAAATCGATTCCACTGTATTAAATAATAATTTTTATTTCTTTTATTTATTTGATTACATCATTTAAAATTTATTTTTACCCATTATTTTTTTAAAAATATCCACAAAAATGTATAATTCGATTAATTTTTTCAACATGTGTATATCGTATATGGATAATGTTTGAAATAAAAATTATATTAAACTACAAGTTAATCAAATATTAAATGATTAAACATGTGATTGAAATAGGTGATGAGATCGTTTTGAGGGAAAAATATGTATGAGATAAAATTTCAAATACCTAGTTGTTTTATTATATAAGTTTTTTCTGTTTACTTGGATCTAAATTTTTCTAATATATTTATATCTCTATTTCCATTTTCAGTCTTGGTAGGTTATGTCTACTTATATACGATAAATCTCACATAAATTCACGGTAGGTAAATCCATCAAGAAGAAAAAATATGGAGAAAATATATCGACAGGAATCTAACCAATCTTTTCCTTATCGGAAGGTTATCTGCGTTGAATTCAGAAAGGATAAATTGTTTATAAGCTAGCCTTTTAGTAGAGCATCTCTAGTCCTTTGTACCCAAGTTTAAATTTGGGTAAAAATGGTTTAAAATAATTCTTCAATATTAGACTTATGTTCATACTAAATGAAAAAAAAAATATTTTTTAAATTCAAATCAAGGGAGACCCAAATCTATACCCAATTTTTTAATAGTAAGATTTCACCATCTTATAAAGATTCAATTTTCATATTTTACTCTCTTTTAAATTTGGATTTGTCCTCATTTAAATTTAGATTTCTCCTCCTTTAAATTTGAGTTTCTCCTCCTTTAAATTTGAGTTTCTCCATTGAAGAGGTCTATATCAAATCAAGTTTTTTTACATTTTTTTTTTTACTCAAATTTGGATAAAAATTTGAATTTTCATTGAAGATTGTCTAATACAATCTATAAAAACAAAAAAATGGTGAAAAAAAATAATAGAAATAAGGGCGTTACCACAGTATTTAGGGCATCCTTCTAACATATTTTTATTCTATTTTCCCATAACTGCCCACTTTGACTTTTACAGAAGGATCCAGAGAATATTAACCAAAACCCAGAAAAAGGAGTAACATTGAAAAAACACAAAAAGCATGTTGAATATATACTGAAATTGTACTTGATAGCCTGGAAAAATAGACCAAGATTTAAGATTTGGGATTAGCATGTCTATGCCAGTGGCCCACGGAGAGTTTACACGTACAACTACTACAAACTTTCAAATTTTTGTATGTAATATTTTAAATATCAGGTGGTCAAAATGATCAAATGACAAAACTTAGGAAGTTTGGATGTAATTTTCTCATATATTTATCATTACATCTTCCATTTTATCACTCAATCTAATTAATGATGTCGATCATAATCAATTGGGTCTAACCTATTGGCCACAGTTGATTTTTTCAAAATTCCTCTACCAATCTAACTAGGAGGCCAAGGGATTAATCTTGTCTCATGTCATTCTTTTGGAAGTTACATTGTTTTATTCTTTCGGAATTTTTTTTTATCTTTTTTTGGGTCTTTTTTACTCTTTTATAAGCACATTATTCTTTGTTGTTATAAGCGATTGTTCATTACAATAGTGATATATTAATGTACATTAAAAATAAATGTGAACCATTTTTATCCTAAATGAATGAGTCAAGAGAGATAAAGCACACAACAAGAAAAAATTAAAAAAAAAAATGTTCGAACTAATAAATAATGACAAGGTCACCAAAGATGGAAACACCTAAAGGGAGACAAACAGATGGCAACATAGCAAACAACATTGTACGGAAAATTATTTAAAATTGATTTCTTGGTGTGGCTGCTACTTTATTTCTATTTTCTATTGTTTCCATCATCGTGCACGTCCTAACTTGTTTAATCCTATTGTTTATTTATATTTGGTTTGGCTATTGTAATGCATACAGAAAGTGACTGTGTTTTAATAAACTTTCACTGTAGTACTATGGTGAAATATTGGTTTGACACCTAAAAAGAAGGATAAAATAAACACATTTGAAACGACATATATTAGCAATTTAGTTATAATTCGTGTCTGAAGGTACAATGAAATATAAATTTGATCGTTTAAAAAATTAATCTCACTATATTAAAAAATAATTTTTTATTTCTTCGTCTATTTGATTACATCATTTAAAATTAATTTCTATCTATTATTTTTAAAAAAAATAACATCAAAATTTTCTCAAAATGTAAAACCTGACAAATTATTTTCAACACGTGTACATTATCGTGTATGAACAATGTATAAAACAATAATTGTGTTAGACTATAAATTAATTAAATATTAAATGATTAAACATATGATAGAATTGAGTGATGAGATGGTTTTAAGAGGAAAAATATGAGTGTAAAAATTCAAACTCCTAAGTGTTTTATTATATAGGTGTACAATGTTTTGGGATCTAATTTAAATATTTAATGCATTGAAATCATTAGATCAACAATAGATCTTAACAATTAAAAAAATTAACTATCAATCTAATAGTTACAAAACATTATGTTTTGAAATTAAGTATAAATAGCATTATTCTCGACAAATACAAAAAAAAAAGCTATTATGTAAAAGTTATATGACTACCAAAGCAGTCAAAATTTGACGAAAAGCATATAAGAATTACACATAAATAAGAAAAACATTTTTAAGCCAAAAGACGTACTTCTAATTTTAATTTGCATCCTGAAAAATTATTCGAATCTTAATTTATACCCTCAAAATTTAAAATTATTAATTTACACCCTGAAAGATATGAATATATATCAATGTGCACGTGAAATTAATTATCATCTATTTTGCTGTTAAAAAGTTTGAATTAATTATAAATTATACCCCCTCAAAATTTAAATATTTTACATTAATGATCCAAAAAGAATTCCATCCATTAATGCTAGTTAAATAGTTTTTAATTATATCGTATCATAACATTTTTGTGTCGTGTTCGAGTCAATAAAAAAATATTTTCGTATCGAGTCAATTGTGTTGTCTGTAATACTTGTTAGATAATTATTTTTTGTCTGCAGTTGTATTATTTGTATCTAACTTTAATTTGATCGAACAGTCAAAAGATTTGTGTCTAACTGTAGATAGAAAATAGGTATTTTATAATTTTTTTTTTAACTCGAACACTACACGAAAATGTTATGATACGATACAATTGAGAGTTATTTAACGAGCACTAATAGATGAAATTTTTTTTTAATCATAAGTAGGAAATAATTAAATTTGGAGGATTTAATTTATAATTAATTCAAACTTGTTTAATGAAAAAATGGACAGAGTTAGCCCTAGGTACATATTAATACGAATTTATATCTTTTAGGGTACAAATTAATATTTTTAAATTTTGAAGGTATAAATTAAAATTTGAATAATCTTTCGTAGTGCAAGTTGAGATTAGCCTAACTTTATATTGACATGATTTTGGCTAATTTATTTACTACGACCTCTTCCATGTTAAGTTTTTTCCAATTCAGCATATTACGGCCGGTCTAATCTGCTAATATTTTTTTAAAGACAAAATATAATTAGTCGTTTTATAACTTTCATATGCAATCCTAATAAAAATAATTATGTGGAAGGTGTAACAAACATGGCAACCCAATCATACTTAATTAGCAAAGTGCTGAACAAAAGCAATGCCTTAACACAAATACATTAAATTTGTCGTAGAATCATAGGTCGGTGTCGTATCGAAATTCATCTTAATCGTTGATTTTGATTTGAAATAATTAATAAAAAATTTAAACGAAAAGTGGAGTTTTATTTAGAACATTTCGATAATGTAACTAGACCCCAATATTTTATATCTGAATGCATCCTTGTAAATCTTTCCAGCCTAACACAAATTTTTCTCATCTCAACATGGCCGTTTGATCGGATACTTGAAAGTAATTGTCTTTTTCTTCTTTTTTCCTTGTTTGCCCAAGTCATCATAGAATGGGTCTAATCTGGAAACGTTCTTAAAAAAACAACATATTAGTGCTTCAATAACGTCCATATGGAGGCCTAAATCAAATACCAACGTTGGAAGGTGTAACAGATCCCACAAGGATTGTTTTTAATGATGAAACAAGGGTTAGGCCTGAGCATAGTTATAGGATTTACTCAACCTCAAACAACTCTCGATCTGAACACAACAACACTAAACAAGGTAGATTCATGATTTTTTTTTTCCGATAAGTAAGGTAGGTTCATGATTGTAATCATATAAATTATAGATCTCAAATTATAGATCTAATCTTAAATTGATTTGCTTTAGAACCTGTATAAAAGAGTAAACTAGATTTAGATTTATTGTGTATGTACACTATATAATTTTCAGCTAATATGAAACCCCTCACAAAAAATCGAAACATAAATATTCATTGACTATGTATATGGATGTACAATTATATGTAATTTCTCGAAAAAGTAATCTAGATGAGTGTTCCACAAAAGAACTAACACGCAATACATTGTATTGGCTAAATGTATTCTCATCACACTGCATATACATACCACGTATTAAATCGACTTGAAATTAAGAAAATATTAGGCGTGGACCTGCATGTTTTGAAGTCGAGTCTCCATAGCCTCTTAAAACCCGCATTTTTAACCGTCACACATGCTTATCGGATGGTTTCGTGCATCTAAAATTTGTAGATCAAGAATCCAAAAATCGCCTGATTGGAACGATTTGCCGTTACCTAATGAAAAAACATGGCAATCCCAATAGTATTGAATTAGAAAAGTAATAAACAGTAGTCAAAAGCAATAATTTGTCAGAGAATGAATACAGAATGTTACAACTGTATAATTGAAAATTTTTCTGTGTATCTTTGTACATGATCTTCTCTAACCTAACACAATTTTTTTTCTGATCACTAATCAATATGGCCTTTTGACATACATGAAATCCAAATCAAAACAGTCTGACCTATCTTTGTACTGATTCATCATCTTCAACAACTCAGTAGCCTTCCCCTTTGTCTTCTCTCCACAACCAACCTGTAAGACCACCAAAACCTTCTGAAAAGCACCCACTTGCAGTGCCTCAACCAGAAGATGACCTTCATTATCACCCTTACAGAGCTTCCATAGAATAGAGACTGAAAACTCAGTAGCCATTTCTGAAACTCTTAAAAGCTTCTTGACAAGCACTGGAATAGTTAGTGCATGGCTATGTGCTTTCTCTCTTCCCTCATTACTACTACAAATTCCATTAAGAACACCTAGAGACTTCTCACAGATGCTTTTTTCTGCATCTACTAGAATCTCCAAGATCAACGATACCAACCCTAATTCGACGAATTGTGATGTTATCTTCTGATCATCACTGGTCGCCTTTGATGAAACCAAGTAGTAAATCACCATGAGAGAAGCTTTGGTGGCTGTAGGGCAAATGGGTACTTTTACAATCTTGAACAACGCTTCTGCAACACCTTCAATCTCAATCAAGCCATTCACAGGTCTTTCATCCTGAGAAAGTAGCTCTTTTAGGGCTAAAACTGCGTTTTGCCTTGTGGAAAGGTCTTCACTTTTCAAAAACCACACCATGCAACGTAAAGATGGTGTTGATCCAAGCTTGGACAGCCCTTCTTGCCCAAGTGGGAACACCCATGTCAATGCAGACAATATATCCTCCAACAACCCTTCATGTTTTTGAATCGAAATACTCGAAAATGTCTCAAACGACTCCGATAAGTAACAGCCAGCTCCATTTTCTGCAATACATTTTTTGTTACGATCACTTTCTTTGGCCCAATTCTTGATCTTTCCGACCAATTCCCGGCACTTCTTGTCATCTCCGCGTTGAGTTGCAGCCATAATTCTTGAACAAATCTGCGACACATCGTAAGAGCTCACCGGAATTCTAGGCGTTGGAATCCTCTCAATCCCATGAGACCTGTTCTCCACACACCAATCTTGGATCATCTTCCTTATGGCATGATTTGGGATTTGATCAAAATGGCTCAACACTTGATTGGTCACTGGACACGTTCCATTACCCGCCTCGATCCATCTCTCGATGCTCTCTCGATCATATGTGATCCCGGTTGATAATGTAACCGGGTCTTTCATAAGATCAAGAGAAATCGGGCATCGAAAATGGGAGGGAATCGTGAGCTCTAAATCGGAGTTTCCCTCGTCGTTGCCGCCCCGACTGGCTCTTCGTCTTCTAAAAGAGAAAATCATGTTGAAACGTATAGCTTGGTATGTAATTGGGTAAGGTTTATAGATACTATCAAGAGAAGATTTGAGGTGTCATGTTTTATATGGTAAAAGTTTATGGTATGGGTCAAAGATTCAAAGGTAGGAATTAGGGAAAAAGAGAATTTGGGAAGGAAACGTTCAAAATGAAATAAGAAATGGAAGGTTTATAGGTTGTTTTTGATTGTTGTAGTATTTGAACATTGACCGTTGAAGATATGAAAATGAAAGAGGGAATATGAGACGGCTGAGGTTTGACTGGAAGACCCAGTCATGGGTCAGCCCAAGTCGGTGGCCTGACCAGTTTTTTAACACTGTTTGAGCTTTTATTTCATTTGTGGTTGGGAATTGACCGTTGGAGTTGTTGGGGCCTGCTTTATTATGTGATTAGAAACACAACTTTGATTTTGTATAATTTTTCCTTCAAACAATCTTCCTTTGATCCAAAGTCCTTGCACCTTTGTTTTGTAAGGTGGATTGTGGGGGCTGATATGCCTTAGAGTTGGTAATTCTTAATAAGATCTTTTAATTCGATATAATATTATCGGGTTTTAATTTAAAATTATACTATGTTAAAATTCGCTGATTAAACTATTTGATATGTTTAATAAAAGAGTCGATATGATTTAAGCGAAAATTATCACAATAATATGCTTAATGTGTATTTCTAGTTTCAAACAATTGTTCACATAATGGGAATTTCTATGTGTTAAACTGCATGAGCCTCATTAATCTCCCAAAAGTAGGTCCTCTTATGAAATAAGTGTAACAACCCAATCTCTATTTCCCCCCCCCCCCCCCCCTTTTTTTTTTATCTATTTTACTTAGCCAAACACTAAAAAACTCTTCAACCTACTATTTATCACACGCATTATTTTTTATTTCACTCAAATGACTCTCTAAATTTGGAGAGCTATTCAACCTCTCTCTCTCTCTATATATATATACATATATATATATATATATATATATATATATATATGTGTGTGTGTGTGTGTGTGTGTTTCAATCCCCTTTAAATTATTTAAATTTAGTTGAAATAGTTAATTAAAAAAAAACGTGGTTGGAGTGAACTTGTAAAAATGAATCTCTAAAATAGATAATGTAATATTTAAATATATTTTGAGTAGTTAAAATGGAGAGTTGGGTTGAAGTTGCTCTAAGTTACTACTTGTGATAGAGTATGAGATAGTTGTGTATTCATGATGCCCAATGTCCTGTACCCCAAAAAAAAAAAGGCGAATTATATTTTGTACCGTAAAAGATTTAAGAAATCTTAATTTTTATCTTTAAAATTTAAACTTTTCATACTACACCCTTAATATATTAAAAGTGTTATAATATGACTCTTCCGTTAATTTCCATTACTCATCTCGTTAACTACAATAGCGTGAGTTTTGTTGGAATAAATAACGGCAGGTGACAGAAAAATCACATTGCAATACTTTTAATACATTAAGGGTGCAATGTAATAAATCTCATATTTGAAGATACAAAATGGAAAAACTTAAATTTTTTGGAGTTAGAAAATAATGTTCTCCCCCTCTCTCCCTCCCCCCACCCACAAAAAAATAGATACTTGCGATAGATTTGTTTAAAATTGACGTGTTATGTTCATTATTGACAAAATAGGGGAATGGTTTGACAGTTGGTCCGAATTTTTTTTTTTGCCAGATTTGTATTGAATCTAAAATAAACAGACGGGTAGGTTATGAAAGCCATAATGATTTGAACCTAGGACCACCTGTAGAGTGGAATCTCTATGATCAGAAATTCCTATCGAGGTGAAGCTACAGTACCCAAAAAAAATCGGTAACATTCCTCTAAATTATTCTAATTTAATTCGTAATTTTATAACTTTTTGTGAGGGATTATAACTTTTGTAAGTGATTTGTGATAACTGTTTTTTCACTTTTATAATAACTTGTGATCGATTCTAAAACTTTAAGATCAATTATAAATTACAACAAAAGTAGTAAAAACAGTTACAATAAAAATAATAAAAATATTTACAAAAATTATAAAAATACCCACAAAAGTTATAAATAGTGGTATTTTTTGATACCGTAGACTACTCCTATTTAATTGCTTTGATGTGCATATATAATAAGTCTCATTTCGTTAAAAATCAAACAGGGCATGGAATAATTTCATTGCACTATTTGGGTGAGGCTTAAAGTGTAAGGGAAGGTGAAATATCCCCATAAATATATATTTACCATAAACTAAGCCTCATTTTTTTTAATTTACAAAAAGTGTGATTATTTGACGACGTATTGTTTATATAGTATTGAACAATGGTTCTTGTGATGCCAGATTTATGTCGTATCAAAGTTCGCTCAATCTATACATCACACATTTATAGTTTTATATAATTAAGTTCATAATGTGTTGAATATACTTTGCATAAGTCATATATAGCATTTGCAATTTTCAAAGTTGTGGGCCTGAATTATGTTTGGGAAATTTGGAAAATTTGGAGGCTGATTCATATTTTAGGACTTATTGGGTTTTAAGTCATTTTCAAAATAATGTTGGGTTTAAGGACATTTGTGTAGCAATTGCCCAAAATGCCCCTAACTCCTTCTTTTCCTCATAGAAAAAACCGAATAAAAGGCGATTTTATTGAAACTCGACCTGGTATGTAAGTGAAAAACAACAACATTTAAAACTAAAATAGTAATATTGAACATAATAGTAACATTAAAGAATATTATGAACACAATGGTGACAAAAAAACAATAATATTTAAAACAAAAGACAGTAATAGATAACATAATAGAAACATACATAATAACAATAACCCAATGGTGACCAACATATAGTATGTTAAAATAATCACTAATTGAAAAGTTTGAGAATTGTAAATGATGCACTATGTGATGTTGTTATCTTTACTATGTGATTGTTGCTATGTAATGATATTATGTGTGTTGGTATTGGATGTCACTGATAGAGTAATATACTAAAAGTTTGTTTTTTGTTATGAAATTTGTTTTATTAATTAATAAAAGTTTGTTGTTTTCATTTTATTTAGAATTTATATGGGTAAAATATTTATATTATATTTTATATATGATATGCATATGTGTCTTATATTTTACATTGTAGATAATCTAGTATGCAGAGTTCGGCTTATTCACAGAATACCAGATTATCGGATCCTTTTATAATATGAGTATATGTTCACAATCGTAAATGGAATTGAACACGTCATCGATATGATTGTAGTGTAATATTCTGGCATAATCTGTTTGGACTGTAGGAGATTGTTTGATGTTTCGGATTATTGCACTTGTATATTTTGTGTATTGAATATACCCGTGTTGAAATTACTATCTTTTGCTAATTTAATAAGATAATAAATACATCATGATTATTATGATTATTTATGCTTTTAATCCCTAAATATTTAATTGCCACGTGCATATAATGTTTGTCACTTTAATTCACCAAATAGTGAGATTCATATTAGATTAATAAGCTCAATGAATTGGAAGACAATGTTATTTGTATGGTGAAAATTAAATATTAAAGAAAACCACATCCTAGTATTTAAATAAATTCTAATGAGTTTATATATAATATTTTAAATGTCAAAAAATTTAAATAATTAAGTGACAAATCTCAAAGAATTCGATTATAATTCTCCCTTTTTAAAACTCTTCTTGACAATATGTTTTTATATTACAAAAAATATTTTTTTCCATCCAACCCAAACCCACTAAATCATTCAGCCGGCCAGGATATATGGGAAAATCATATCCTTGCGAATGTTTGGAAAACAAATTTGCATTTCTATGGGACCCGTGAGTAAAGGTGATGTAATAGGATTTTTTGATTATTATGCCCCTGAGTACATCTAACCCAACCTAATATTTGGATTACAAATTAGCCTTACAATCAATCTCAAACAATTTGCTTTTTCAAGAAAAACACAAAAGTAGTGAAACATTTCATTCTTTTGTTTGATAGGACAAAACAGAAGATTTTGATTGCATTCATATGTTGAGTTGATCGAATGGGATGATCTACTCACAAAATTCGCTCTCCACGGGAGTTTAAGATAAGATCTTGGGTTGGGTTCTCCTTCTCCTCTTTGAAAAGAGCTCAAACAGACACATGAACATATCTACATTAAACAGCTACCTTCTCCGGCGAATGGAAGCAGCGATTGGAGATAATCTTCGTCTAGCAGTGGCTGAGAGAACAGAGTAGGGAAGATGTGTGAATGGAGAGAAGGAAGAAAAGAAAGACCCATGAAATGGAGAGAAACGTACATGAACCAGCAACCTTATCCGTCTGTTCGTCGTCGTCGTCGACGCAACAACGGAGAGTAGGTTAACAAATGAGAAAGGGTAAAATCGTAATTATGCCGGGATATCCAGTCGGTGGCCAAGTTAACCCACTCTTCCCATGGGTTCCCAAATAAGTAGGTTAAAATCTAGTGTTCATGCCGGGTCAAGATTCATTAAATCTGAGTTGGATTTCCGAAGTCTTTTTTAACTTACTTGGATAACTGGGGTCCACTTTTTTTTTTTTTTTTTTTTTTTGCCAATCTTACATGTGTTAACCCTTATAATCCGCAATTCAAACACACCCTTAAGGCCGGATTGTTTGTGGTATTAGATTTGAGTAGTATTAGAAATCATTTCTATTTCATTCTTATCCAATGATATATTATACTTGATTTTAAACATTTATCTCATCCTTCGGTTGCTTGTTTGTTTGTTTGTTCAACAGCTACTATAGTGAGTTTCACAAACAACCATCAATTCTATCACATCTTATATAATAAATATACCATTTTACCCTTATCTCCCATTCAATTACTCTATTTGTGTAACATTTTTGTACAATATTTGGTATAATAAATAATCTAATGCTATGAATTGGTGATCCTGTAAAGAAATATTAAAAAAAAAAAAATTCAATGATACCATTAGCTTAAACATAATATAAAAAAAAATTCAAAAATTTTTTTAAAAAAAAAACCGTAAATACCGTACACTTAAACATAATATAAGAAAAAATTCAAAATAATTTTTTTAAAAAAAAATCGTTAACACCGTACGCTTAAATATAATACAAAAAAAAAATTAATTCAAAATAATTTTTTTTTAAAAATTAAAAAAAAAACTGGTGATAATGTATGCTTAAACATAATACAAGGAAAAAATTGAAAATAATTTTTAAAAAATTTTTTTAAAAAAAAATCAGTGATACCGTACACTTAAACATAAATATATAAAAAAATATAAAATAAATTTTTTAAAAAAAATTCGGTGACACCGTATGCTTAAACATAATATAAGGAAAAAATTCAAAATAATTTTTTTAAAAAAACAAGTGATACAGTACGCTTAAACATAATACAAAAAAAAAAAATTTCAAAATAATTTTTTTATATATAAACTCTTAACAGAGGAGGGCATTTGTGTCATTTTACTCTCTTATATCGTCCTTTCATTTGTACTGAAAAAATAATACCACCTGATAGGTGGTATTCAATATTACCATATAGAAGACATTTAAGACAATGTTCATATCGGATAAGTTCTACGACCCGAAAAATAATACTTACTGAAAAATGACAAACAAATAAGATATAAGGTGAGCCCTACATACTATTTCTCTAATCTCACCCTTTTATACCACTTATATCCTGCAAACAATCAGGCCCTTAATCTATTTCGAAGACTGGTGCTCATTTTTTGGAGTGGGGTGGGGCGTGGGGGGTGGAAGATGGGAGTGGAGTGATGGTTTTAACCAATGGAAAAAGATCTGAGAGTAGAGTGAAAACTAATTTTCACTTTTGGAGAAGGTGGATGCAGGCCTCAAGTCCATACTTACTCCCTATATTTTTCTTTATTAGTTGGTAGGGGTCAACTTGGTGGGAATAGTAGGTTGGGAAGTAAACTTGGACTCCACCCAAGTTACAAAACATTCAACATTTTTAAACTTTTAAATCCGAGTATTGTCTAAGACCAAAATTTTAAATTCAGTTTGAAAATTCAACTAATACAATTAAGTTTAGACTTCGGGTTGAAGCTAATTTGATTATTGGGTTATGAGGTTCAAGTTACAATTGAATTGAATTTCTAAAATTTAAAATATCTCAGAATATTGTCTCAATTTCAATTGAGTTTTATCAAAGGACAATCTAAGTATTAGAAATCTTTATCTAAAATGATGAACGTTTTGAATTGATATATTAATCCCATTGGATCTCTATTTGTTTTATTTATTTATTTGATTGACCAATGTTATTCAATATGTCCCACAACACAATAATAAGAAACAAAATTTTTTTAAGGGTGGTTCAGTAGTAGAAGTTATTATTTAATAACTCAAGTCTTAGGTTTAATCATTGTTTATATTTGATAGTGCTTGAAATTTATGACCCAAACCCAACTATGATGGGATGATGTTCTGAGTTGATTTCACGGGATTATAGATTAATCTTTGATGATTAGTTAAGTGGTTCATCTTAACCAAAGGACTAAGGCTACATTCACTATCAACGGAGTCTCTTGCTTATTGGGTTTGTGCATTCATCGATCGGAGGTGCGCCTCCTGAAAACTAGGGACTCTGAGTCCATTTTACAAAAGATGATTATCTAGGTATTCTCCCTTGCCTTTCTATGTTTTTGGGTTCTTGAAAGTTCTCAGATCTGGGGGGGGGGGGGAGATGTTCTTCCCTAGATTATCATTTTCTATTTATATTAGTCCCTCTTAGGGCTTTCAGCTGTCTTTCCCTTTATATTGATCTTTCTTGTCTTTTTCTCTGCCCCCCGTCTGCTTCTTCTGTCCTCACGATCACTGTTCATTTGACGGCCCTATTCATCCGGCGTTGCCATCGCCATGATCTCTGGTGGTCTAGTTTTCCACCTTCTCTGAGATTGCCGTAGGTGTCAGGAGTGGTACCCTGGATTCCTAGGGTGTATGGTCCCCTTTGGCTATCCAAAAATAGCTTGGACCGAGCTTTCAATCTCCAAACCATTTTATGGTTTGGACTGAGCCTGGATTGTTAGGTTATAGGCCTTTTGCTAGTGCTGAGTTCTCCTTCTATACTCCGGGCCTGTTGGGTTGGTCAGGCTTCTAGGCCACCAAAGTCCTGGCCTTGAATTTCGTTCTCGTCAATATTCTTTAAGAGTTTATCACCCTTGTTTATTTTGGGATATTTTCTAAATCAGCACAAGTGACGGTGACCAACTGTTAAATTTAAAATAATAGTTGACACAAAATCAAAAAACTTAAAACAAAAAAAAAAAAAAGAAAAAGAAAGGAACAGGTCATTGACAGGCCAGAGATACCTTTAGAATGGAGGAAGAAAGGAACAGGTCATTCACGTGTGTGTGTGTGTGTGTGTGTGAAGAGAGAGAGATGCCTTTGGAATTCGCAACCAACTAGAACGTGAACCCATGTGTCTTTGGGCGACAACAACGGCACTTGACAACACACTCTGATGATGAGACTCTTGGCTTTGTTCCCACTTCTCCCTAGATGAGAAGATTATTGTACGGAAATGTATACATTTTTTAGATAGAAATTATAATTAAAAAAATAATAAAAATTATTATTTTTTAAAATTAAATTACACCATTTAAAGATAAAATTATAATTGATCTGTTTTATTCACGAACAATCATAATATTTTATGATAGATTATGAAATTATATCAAATAATTATAATTTTTCCTTTAAAAGATATAATAAAAAGGTCTAAAATTACCCATTTGAGAAATATTTGTTCTCTTCTTGTTCAACAACTTTTTGATTCCTTGTTCAATGGTGTTATGTTGTATTAATTTTAATAATATAGAATAAAGATTTTAATAATACGAATCCTATTTATGTCAATAAATATTTATTTAATTGCAAAACAATTCATAAAATATTAGATAAAAAATAAAAATAGCAAACTTTTTTCTTAAAATACCTGTTGAAAGTGCTGTTTATTTTAATTGACCATATTGTTATTAATTTTGTGATGTATCGAGCTAGATTTATGTTTTATGTTATTTTCTTTGCTATTGTAAAACATATATTTATGTTTTATGTTATTTTCTTTGCTATTGTAAAACATATATTAGTAGGGACCCACTAAATCAGACAAATGCGATAGAACATCGAAACATATATTAATAAAGACCCACTTAATCGAATAAATGTGACATAACATCAAAAGAATCTAATATAGCAGTAGATTTGAATCCATACAAACCCACTGGTCCAACCTCTACATGGGG
>CAUOFW020002374.1:0-50214 GCA_963454935.2 Ilex paraguariensis
CTTCCATACAATGCTTCATACAGTGTCATTCCAATACCTTCTTGATAGTTGTTGTTGTAAGCAAACTCCACCAACGGTAAGTGGTCGCTCCAACTCCCCTTGAAGTCCAACGCGCAAGCGCGTAACATATCCTCCACAATCTGTATCAGCCTCTCGGATTGGCCATCCATTTGGGGATGAAAAGTCGTACTAAGTGTAACTCCGTCCCCATCGCTTGTTGTAGACTCTGCCAGAATCTCGCCACAAACCTAGAGTCACGATCTGACACAATCGAGAACGGAACGCCGTGTAACCTCACTATCTCACGGATATACAGCTGGCTCAAAGTCTCGAACGTATCCGTGGTCTTCATACCCAAAAAGTGAGCGGACTTGGTGAGTCTATCCACAATGACCCACATTGCATTATGCCCGCGCGACGTTGTGGTAAACCCGACACGAAGTCCATGGTGATGTGATCCCACTTCCACTCTAGAATAGGCAAAGACTGTAGGACTCCTCCTGGCCTTTGATGCTCAATCTTCACCTGCTGGCACACTGCACATTTTGCCACATACTTGGCCACATCTCGCTTCATTCCCCTCCACCAGTATTGACGCTTCATATCCCTATACATCTTTGTACTACCGGGGTGGATAGAAAACTTGGAGCGATGACACTCTCCCAGTATCTCCTCCTTTAGGGACGAATCATCAAGAACACATAGCTTCTCCCCATATCTCAACTCTCCATTCTTCCAAGACCATCCTTCAATCGCCTCTCCATTCTCCAATCGGGCTCTAATCCAATCGAGTTCCAAATCCAGGCATTGCAACTCCACTACCAGTCGTCGAAGCATCGGTTGAGCTACAAGGTTGAATAGATATGGTTAATACTCCGGTCCATCCACCCATAGATCATACTCCTCCAATGCATCAATCATTTTCCACCTATTTACCGTAAGAAAATTGATTTCACCCCGAGACTTCCTGCTAAGAGCGTCGGTAACTACATTGGCCTTCCCCGGATGGTAGTTGAGCATGAACTCATAATATTCCAAGTACTCAATCCACTTTCTCTGCTGGAGATTCAAGTCTTTCTGTGTGAAGATATACTTGAGGCTTTTATGGTCTGAGAACACTTGAAATTTCTCCCCGTATAAATAACATCTCCACAACTTAAGAGCAAACACCACCATAACCAGCTCCAAGTCATGTGTGGGATAATTCTGCTCATGCACCTTGAGTTGCCTTGAGCCATACGCCACTACCTTCCCTCTTTGCATTAGAACGCATCCCAAGCCTCGTAGTGAAGCATCGATGTAGACATCGTAGCCTTCCCCACTACTCGGAATAATGAGGATAGGTGTCGTCATCAACTTCTCCTTCAAGGTGCGAAAAGCTAGTTCACACGCTTGAGTCCACAAAAATTTCTCCCCTTTCTTTGTAAGGCGAGTCATCAGCATCGCAAGCTTGGAGAACCCTTCTACAAACCTACGATAATAGCCGGCTAACCCCAAGAAACTCCGTACTTCTGTTACGTTCTTCAGTGGTTCCCATTTTATCACAGCCTCAATCTTTGCGGGATCAATCGCTACTCCTTGCTCGAACACAACATGGCCAAGGAACTTCACTTCCTCTATCCAAAACTCACACTTGCTCACCTTCGCATATAACTTATGTTCTCTCAATGTTTGTAGCACAATAGAGAGATGAAGAGCATGTTCCTCTTGAGTCTGTGAGTAAATCAATATGTCATCAATAAACACAATGACAAATTGATCGAGGTAAGGCCTTAGTCAATCCAAACGTCATCACCGTATACTTGAAATGACCATATCTGGTACGAAAAGCAGTCTTAGGAATATCCTCCTTCTTAATCCATAGCTAATGATACCCCGTGCAAAGATCAATCTTGGAGTAACACTTCGAACCGTTCAACTGGTCAAATAAGTCATCAATTCTCAGCAACGAATACTTATTCTTCACGGTAACCCGATTTAACCTCTGGTAATCCGTGCACAAGCGTAGAGTTTCATCCGTTTTCTTGACAAAGAGGACCGGGGCTCCCAAAGGTGAAGTGCTTAGAAGGATAAACCCAATCGCCAACAAGTGATCCAACTGCTTCCTTAGCTCATTCAACTCCAAAGGTGCCATCCAGTAAGGAGCAATGGATATGGGTTCAGTTCCCGGATAAAGATCGATCTTGAACTCAATTTCCCTAGGTGGCGGTAATCCGAGTAATTCCTCAAGAAAAACATCCAAAAACTCCGATACAATTAACACTACATCCGTATGGATTTTATCCCTGTCATCTCCCATCAAGCTAGCTAAGAAACTCAAATGACTTCCCAATTTCGCTTTTAAGAATCTATTACCCGTAGTAGGAAATGGATGGGAAGAATCTCGGTTATTCACAAAAATAAAAACGACTCCTCCCGGCAGCTGAAATATTATCCGCTTGCGGAAACAATCCATTACCGCCCAGAAAGCGGACAACAAGTTCATCCCAAAAATCACATCATACCCCTTTATCTCTAAAGCAATCAAATCCACAATCAATTCGTGCTCCCCAATGCGAAGCACGCAACCCTTGCAAACTCGGCTAATATCTAACCGTTTTCCTGTGGGCAAGCTAATGTTCATAACATGCTCTAGCTTCGCGAAACTCAATCTCAAATCAAGTGCATATGTCGTGCGTACAAATGAGTGTGTTGCACCGGGGTCAAATAATATTTGGGCCCAAGAATTGTAAATAAGGACGATACCTTCCACAACGGCATTTGGCAATGTCCTCCTTCGACTGAGTCAAAGCAAATACTCGCCCTTGGTTGGCGCAGCCAGGGGCTTAAGATTGTATCGGTCGTTGCAGTGCAGGCCTCGGTGGTGGTGGTTGGGCTGCTAGTACCTGTCTGGCGGTCTGGATAGGCCCCTGAGGTGGAAAAACTGGGCAATGCATCTGAATATGCCCCACACCTTCGCATGCAAACCAGGATCGTGGGGTAATACTGGCTCTAGTCTGAGTGTCTCACATTCCTCGGGCTGTCAAAAGTCGCTGTCCATCTGTCTAGTCTGGGCGACGGTATGGTTTCGGTCTCTGTGCCCCACTAGTGCTAGCACCCGTCCAGATCGGACCTCCTCTCGAAAAGTCCTATCATCGCTGGCTATCCTCTATGTCTCTCTCTACCAGTGCAGCTCTGTCCACCAAGTCCCCAAAATCACTGATCCTGAGCGCCACCAACTTCTTCCTGATGATCGGCCTCAGACCCTGCTCGAAGTGCTTGGCCCTGTCGGCCTCATTAGATATAAATCCCATAGCATAACGGGAGAGCTCGTCGAACCGCCTCTCATACTCAGCCACAGTCATACTACCCTGTCGTAGTGCAAGAAAATCCGCCTTCATTCTGTCTCTGACCGATTCAGGAAAGTACGTATCTTGGAAAAGTTGATCGAACTCTTCCTAAGTGGTGTATCGGTGTCCCTTCTCCTCTTTATGGCATCCCACCAATAGTCGGCCTCCCCCTCAAACAGGTAGGTCGCCAAACCAACTCTCAACTCCTCGGCAACTCCCATGCCATCATAGATCTTCTTCACTCGGCGAATCCATCTATCCGCCTCTAAAGGATTGGAGCTCCCTTGGAAATTGGGCGGTCGTTGTCTTAAGAATTCCCGAAGAGCTATCATCCTTCGGTCTCCGTTGCCATTGCCCGGTACTTGAGCGAGAGGATGAGCTCCACCATTGTGGTTGTTGTTACCATTTTGATTTTGTACCAAAGTGGTGAGCTCCCTCAAGCGTTGGTAAATGCCTTGCATGGCATTCGGAGGCGGTGGTGGTGGTGGATTCACTTGACCTCCACGGCCACGCCCACGTCTGCGTCCCCGTCCTTGTTCGCCGTTCATCTTGCACATCAATTTACAACTTAGTTCATGGATGTACAGGACATCCTAAATATTAGGTTAAGCTAAGGTATAGAACGTGTATAAAATTTCACTCAAGGATTTGATTCACCCTAATCCTAAAGCTCTAGAGGTGATTCCATAACCTACAGCTCCCATGTAAGACCTAAAGTCCAAGCTTTGATACCAATTTCATAACGCCCCAAAACACACCCTAGACGACATTACATTCTAAAATCATTCATATCAAGAGAGCACTAATATAATTCCTTAAGAAATAAGACTTTATTTGTCATCCACAAATATTTACAACATTATCCAAAAGAATAAGCCCAAGTCATGGCTATTACATCTCAAAAATTAATTAAAGAAGCGCAGCGGAATAAACAAAAGAAGCTAGACTACACAATGTTCCAAAATAATGTCCTAGTCTAGTACAAAAGAAAAGGAGGTCGCTCTATGCATCCACCTCGGGATCCACACTCCCGTCCAGTGGAGTCTCCCAAGTAACGGGCTCCTCGACCCTTACATCCTCCTCCTCAAGCGGGTAATCTGAAAAATGTTAGCGATAGGGGGTTAGCACGAAACTCTGTATAAAAATTCTCCCAAACCCATACAAGGTTTAAAAAAGAATTTAAAACGGTCGGTCTCAATTTTAACATAACATAAATACATAATTTGAAATAAAGTAGTGACATTTAAAAAGGATCTCAAGTTTATTTAAAAATATTACTTAAATGAATAAACGAGCACCACATACAAATAAAAACCATTACTTGTCATAACTCATTCCCAACAATTCTTTTGGTAGGTGGCATACTTTGTGGTAACCTCCACCCCTCTTTAGGTCACCTTTGATTCTCAAGTATCCTTACCGGGAACTTTTTAAAATGGATGAGCATCCTTACATGGAACCTCTCATCAATCACTACATTATTTCTCAAACATCCTTACCGGGAACCTCTTGGAAAGGGGTGAACATCCTTACAAGGAACCTCTCACTCATGTGCATCACAAACAACCCAACCAAGCATACAATTCCAACATTTATCTCAATTTACAAGTATCTATCCAAAATCCTCAAAATATATCATATAACAATTCCACAATCGACTAAGAAAATACATGAGATCACAATAACATCATTTTTCTACCCAACACAAAGCACTAAGGTTTCACAATCCATAATAAAGAAAGCATGTAGAAAGGAAATACATCTCTCCAAAAATTAGGATTTTAAAACTAGAAAGGAGATTTCAAGGGTATTAAACCCTACTTTGTTCAAAACATGTAATCCTTGCAAAAAACCTAAGAGAGGATGATTCTATAGCAAATATATACCATTGATAGCCAAAACATACATATATAAATACCCTAGCCTCAATGTAAGTGAATGAGAGAAAACCCCTATCTTGAATCCTTAGTTTTGGTGTGAAGAACAAGAATATTTGACCTTGAATCACCCTTGAATCTCTTGTTTTTCCCTTCCTTTCTTTTTCTCTAATGCTCTCTAGGGTTTCAAGAGGTGTGGGGATGTGAGAGGAGTGAAGGAAATGAGAGCAAATGAGATGAAAATGAGTTTAAAACATAGCAGCCCTGAAAAACACTGTTCACAAGCTGTTTTGGGTTTTTCCAAATTTATGATTTTGCCACTAAGAATCTACAATTTGATTCATATGACTACCCTAAGGTTTGTCGACATTCCGGATTCATTTTTAATGTTATTTTAACCTAAAAACATTTAATTTTATGATTTATCTCAAAACCCAAGTCAACGTACACCCGAAACACTAAAGTTTCTATTTTACCCATCTGAATCGGCTATTAATGAAGTTTTGCAATGTTTACAAATAAAAGGTGATAAAGGATATTTCTTAAAGCCTTTTATAATTATTTGAAGCCTAAAAGTAATCATTATTCTTATATTTTGATTTAGGATACAAATGGAGACATTAAATGCAAAACGAAGCTAATTGGACTATTTTGACATCGTTTTGTTATCTGAGCATAACTCTCTCATCCAAGCTCTGATTGAGATGATTCAGGATGCTATGGAATGATACGAAAGAGCTCTAAAACTTTAATGTTTTGAGGTTTGAGAGATATTGATTGCATCAAGGTCTAAATCGAGCTTGAAGTTGCAGTAGTGCACTGTTCACGTGCACTGTTCACAGCCTGTCTTCGTCTCTTTTCCATTTCCAATCCATTCCTAAGCCAACCAAATCTATCCCAAACCTCTCCAACACATATTTCTACACCAAAATTATTTAAGACAAGTTCTAGGACCTAAAATTTCATATTTTAACTTATTAAAACCAAATTTTAACTATTATTTCACTAATATTTTAAATCTCTACTTTTCCAATCTACCAAATTCAAACACACATCACTACATATATCCACATTTTTTTTACCACAATTATTTACTATATATCTATATACATATATAAAATAAAATGCGAGGTGTTACATTTCTTCTTTTTTTTTAATGTCATTGTCTTTCGAAAGGTTTGGCGCATAGAAACTAATGAAAAAGATGAGCCATGAAAGCAGGAACCACCATCTTGACAAAGGTAATGTTCTCTCTTTCTTGATATTATTTTTGAGCATGTTAGGTTTATTTTGATTGCGATTGGGGTTTAATTTCATAATTTTTTTTTTTTTTTATAAAATTGGATGTTGGGGTTTTGTTGGGTGTTACTTTAATAACATAGGGTTTTGTTATTTTGAATTGTTTTAGTTGAATATGACTCTTTTTGTTTGCTTAAAATTCTAATGCTTAAAAATAATTGTTATGATATTAATCTTGGGTCTTTTTGAAGAAATTCGCTCATTGGCCTATTATTTGAACTATGCTAGGGATAGAACAAGTGGTATGGAATGACATACCTAAACAAACTGGCAAACTTGACTAGGCTCAGGGCCTTATGCCTTTAATTTAACAACTTGAAAGGTATGCCGTAAATTTTGAATATAAATTAAGAGTGTCTTTTTATTATATGGTATGTTCTTGTTCTATTACATGTTTTTCTTTGCTAGCAATGTGGTTTGCTATCAACTAATGTTATTAAAATAATAAAGTTGAACATTGTTTTGACAACGTTACAAATCGTATTCTGAAGGAAATTGGCATTCTTGAACATTTGGAAGAATCAAGTGTACCAAGTGACTCTCTAACATGCTATGTGTAGAATAAGTTGTGGGAAAAAAATTGTAATTACATAAGATAATTTTGGTGATCATTTATTTATTTTCATGTTTACTACTATTGAATTATATTGGAAAGATTGTTTTGTGGGTAATGCGATTGGGATCTTGGAGGGATTAATAAGACCACAAATTGTAGTGGATTACATGGAGGGATCGATAATAAGAGTTATTGGAAGGGTTGCAATTTCATTCTTGGTCGATGCTTCAAAATATGGAATGTTCGAACCAAAAGATTTTTATTTATGTGGATTTAGTTCTTTGGTTGGACTTGCATATATAATGTGTCTATAACTTTCGTTATTATTATATAAATGAGATTTTAGCTTGTATTATGTAGTGATTAAAATTTGATGTTGTTTTTGAGTCAGGGTTGAGTAATTTATTCTTGAAATTGGTTATGCAATGGTTTGTGTTGAAAGATTGAATGGTTTGTGTTGGACAATGATGCAATTGATGTCACTGTAGATAATTTGAGATTTTTATGGGCTACCATTTACAAAAAATATTTTACAATTTTTTTTTAAAAAATAGAAAGGATTATATTGATTTCAATTTTTTTAATTAAAAAAATGAAGAAAAAAAACTATTTTAAATTGAAGGATTTTGTTTTAAATTGCAAAGTGTCTTTAGACACGAGTTATTACTAGTATACATATATTATGTAAACATTAAATTTATATAAAAATACAATGATAAAATATGTATTTATATATATTCTTTAAAAATTTTTAAAAATAAAAGTTTTAAAAAATATATTTTTTCCATCTTAGTTAGGGATGAAAATTTTTGACTCAACACGATGATACGACTCAAACTCGACACAAATTTTATGAATGAACTTAATTATAACTTGACACAAACTTGAAAATGACATAACACACGAACAAGAAATATAAAAGGCTCATATTCAGTTTAACCCGTCAAACTAAAAATTGACACCATCAACCCATTTATTTAAAAATAAACATTTTCTCTATTTTCTCGCTTGTATGGTAATACAAAACTAACATGTTTAATATGGATTCAATTAAGTGAAAATAGAATATTAGCGTTAAATTTTTTATTCAAAGTTTATGTGGATCAACACGAATATGAGCACGAATACGACATGAAAATAAGCAAATCAACTCGACACGACACAATTAGTTAAATGAGTTGAGTTAGGTTTGACTAATATTCGACACAAACCCGAAATGACTCAACACGAACCTGACACGACACGACTCGATTGTCACCCCTAATCTTAGCCAACACAAAAAAAAAATTAATCATTTTTATTTTTCTTTCATCCTATCAAACACAAAGGAATGAAAGTGTATCATTCCTACTTTCCTTCATTGAATGATAGAAAGTGTATCTTTCTTACTTTCCATCATTCTTACCAAACGAAGCATTAGAGTTGGTTTTGTGTGTCTCTGAATGTTGGATGATCTCTTTCCATGTGATCCTATGATACAATTAAACGACTGTCAGGAATGAATGAACATGACATTTTCTTCATATTGGAGAAGTGTTTTGGTATCGTATCTCTATTATTTAGTCCATAAAAATGTGTCATGTATAAATGTTTTTCTCATTTTATTTTATTTTTTTATTTTATCATTGTTTCAATCAATGATTATAGTTTAACGAACTCAAAAATCAACAATCTAGATTTTTTTCGTCACTTTACCGCAGAGGTAGTGTAGTCTTACCCTATCAAATTGATAGGCTGTTGGACTTGGACATGTCTGGTTAAACTTATAGTTGGTGGAACTTATTTCTAGGTTAAGTGTCATTTGTTTGCATACCTGCGATTTGATAAATGTCGTTTTCAATGATCTACTCGGTCGGTTGTCTGTTGCTCATATTGATATGCTTGCAATCTCCAATTTCGCTGAGGTCTAGGTCCACTGTTCTTTTTCGTGGCCCCATGAAAGAAACGTTAATGACACAAAATGAGGGGTAAATTACACATATGGTCCTCAAATTATGACTTTTTTTCAATTGAATCCTTTAACTTTTTTATTTTGTTAATTGAGTCCCTAAGCTTTCTAATTGTGTTAATTGAGCCCTTTTTTTGCCTCCGTTAGATTTTCTAAGGTAAAGTGGTGAAGTATGCCACTCACATGACACAAATGATTGGAATAAACTCCATACGTGACCTTGAAACTATGACCTTTATATCAATTAAGGTCCTAAACGAATTGAGTTCCTTTTTCCTTTTGTGTTATATGGTCATATGAGTGGCACACTCTAACGAAGGTAGACAGAAGGGTTCAATTGATACAATCAAACGGTTCAGGGGCTCAATTGACACAATAAAAAGTTTAAGAATTTAATTGAATATATTTAATAATTCAAATTTCAAAAAATAAATAAAAATATTTTTACTATTCGCGGTTGAGATCTCTTTAAATTTTACTTTAAAGTTAATCTGATGGCTAATATTAACACTCCAAATTTGATATGAAAAATATGACTTTAAGAGTGTGTTTGAGGTGACTTTTTAAAAGTGGTTTTAATACTTATAACTTTTCATAAGTACTTTTTTTTAACAAAAAGTTGTGTTTGAAACCGATCAACCACCATCCCCACTACCCCACCACCACCACCGTCACCCCGCCACCACCATTATCGCAACCACCACCACTACCGCCGTCTCCACCACACCACCACCTTTGCCATAATAGCCACCACCACCACTACCATCACTATTGCCACCCCACCACCACTATCACTGTCGCCACTCCACAACCACCACCACCATTGCCCCACACCATCATCACAACCACTGCCACCACCCCACCACCACTGTCGCCACCTTATTACCACCGTGATTGTCCCACCATCACCCCTACTACACCTCCCTTACTGCTCCACCACCACTATTACCATTGCCACCCAAGGTTGCTACCATCACAACCGATCGTTGTCACCCATCACCGTCTTCCACCACCTTTACTGCCACCCACCACCATTACCACCGCTCGCCCCCACTATAATCGGTGCTTAAATTCCTTTCTCCCTCCTTTATCTTTGTAATTTGATCTTCGGTATGACAAATATACTTATTATTGACTATTTTTTTTATTACTTCATGCCCTTCAAGCACGAGAAATAATTAGTATATATATATATATAGTTTACTCTAAAATGAGTATCACATATCAGTTATCTAACCCTTTTGTATTCCATGCATGCCTCTTTTATTCTGTGTAGTAATGTCTTGCCACCATTTTGTTGCTTCTATCGTTTTATTTTGATTTTTTAGTATTAATTAATTTTAATCTAACTCATTTAATTACTTGTATTATGTTCATGCTCATGCGAATAACCCAAGAATCAGTAACTAGGACTAAGACATTCTCTCTCCAATCTCAACCAAACTCCTTACTAATAATAGGTTTTCAAAAACTCAAAATTCAATCCATATGATAGTAAAAACCTAGCAAAACAATTCTATAGTTTTATGAGGAATTCTTCACAGTGGGGCAACAATTATGTCACAAAGAACGATCGGACGATCATCATCAATCTTCATTGTATCTCAAAAATAACTGGTTAATAAGCTTGTAGAACAGTCAGATTCAGATAGGATCTTGATTGATCCAAATGCAATTTGAAAACACAAATTGAATTCGATACCAATGAAATTAATTCTCACAGTTCGTATTCAAATCCTTTCAAAAATAAAATTCGATTTGACTTAATAATTAAATCAGAGAAGAATTTTAAGAAATTATATTTTAATTTTAATATAATATTGTTAAATAATTGTCACGCCCCAAATTTCACAAAAGCATGATAAAAAATACCTTGTTTATTCCAAAAACACATGTCCGGTTTGTTGTAAAAATATCTAGAAAAATATGTCTTTAGTTTAAATAAATCATTTTTTTTTAAATTTCGGCAAAGTTTTCTTTGAAAATTGGGCATCTAGATAATTGGTGAAGGCTACTTGTGAGAGCATTAAACATAATAATTATACTCGACTAGTCATTCGTATTATATCAACCATAAACATCCCTTTTGATGACATCCACAAATAAATCATTACTGTTCAAAATCAAGGTAACAAATGGAGGCCCGCACAGTCTTCCCAAACCCGGGTTATAATCTAATTATCCAAAATTCTTCGTCATGAACATAATATACAGAATATCTAAAATCTTTATAAATAAACCATTTAAAAGGTTCCAATCTATACATACTCCCTCAAATTAACCAAGATATAAATCTCATCATCGTACATTTTTCTTTACATACTCTAACTAATACATAAAGTCATAACAACTATCTTCTGCATCGATACTCCCACTATGCAGTCCACCAACATATGCTCAAAATTGAAAATGTTAAATGATAGGGGTGAGCAACCACACGCTCAGTAGGATAATTCTTATCTCAAGCATATACAAAGTTTTAAATACCAATAGTTCACAATCATAATGATAGGTAATGAAATAATTTATCAATAAGCCTAGGTACACGATAAGTAGTAAGTATTTTTGAAAGTACACTACGTACTATCATTTAAAATACATAAGTGAAACATGAAGAAATTTACCACATCAAAATCAAATCTCAAGGTAACCCTATAAAACATTTCTTCTTAAAATATAATGCAACACCATTGATTTTATAAAGTACGAAGTGAGAAATCTTTATACAAATATATGTGTAATAAATCTAGTTAAGTAATCATTTCTTATTTTGAACACAATTCCATAAACTTGTTTTTTCTAGGGTATTTTTAAAAAATATTAACTCTACTTACTTTCACCTCAACCTCACCTTACCTCACCTCACTCAAGAGATTTGTTGGAATATTGGCTATTAGTTTATTTGCACCCAAGATTCATGTATGCTACCAATACGGATAGATATCATCAAACCAACACCGGTTAATGAATGAACCATCCCCGGAAAACCTTTTTGGGTCTTGTACCCTAGGGTCTCATTGCCCTTCTTACTTTTTAGAGGGGATGTGTAGGGCACAACTTGTGATGCCACACAGGCTATCACCGAAAATCACTACCATCACTAATCCCTCCTAGGACTAGTAGCCGCCTTGGTAACCCCCCTCAAGGACCCCAACCGTCTACTAACCCTCCGCTTGTCGGTACCTAGCATACAAGTTTCAAACCATAATATCATGATCACATTTCATTCCCAACATCAACCACAACTTTGACACTTTTAAAAAATACCTAGTTTTACAAAATCTCACATTTCTATTTCCAACATAACACATTTTTAAAATAACTCACATATACACCAAAAATACAATTTGTAGCCTTTTATAGCAAATTTCACAAACTAAATGATTAAGAAGTTATATAGATCAATACCACTCTTTTCATACTTTAAAATAACTCAACAATGCCCCAAATCATGGTAAAATATACTCAATCATATCATAAAAATCAATACCTCTTTCCACAATTTATCATTTCAATACTTATAGTCACTTTCGCATTTTATCAAACACATGATAGACATAAAATCTTCAAATACACATTTAAAAAGGAACATACTCATTCTTAAGAGACAAATCAAATAAATTATATACAAAATCACATATATTCTAAAGAATCCAAAATCTTAAGTTCAATCAAACACTCATAACAAAAATCAAGTTAGGGTTTCAAACCCACAATACCCAAATTCATTTAATCCATGTAGGTTTACAAATTGATAGTAAACTCATCATTTAATTAATACCCATAGCATGTATTTAGCTCATATTAAACAAATAGATATAGAACATACATGAGATGCATCAATGTATATGCAAGAGAAAGGAAAACCCTACCTCAAAACCCAAGAACCCAAGCTCCACCTTTAAATCTTTAAGTGAATTCAAGAATCTCAACTAATGTCCTTAGATTTTCAAGCAAAAACCCAAACTTTAGAGACCTTGTTCTTCCCTCTTCTCTTTCCGTTTATCTTGTTCTAGGGTTCTAAGAGGTATTGGGTAAGAATGGAAAGAAATAATGGGATAAATGGGGCTAAAAATGGTGTTTTAAAATCAGCAAATCCCGAATTTTACTATTTACAGGAACAAAAGTAGCATTTTTTTCTGAAATTATGGTTTTGCCACTAAATATCTCCAATTTGATCCCTATAACTACCCTAAGATTTTTAGATGTTCCGGATTCATTTTTAATGTTATTTTAACATAAAATTATTTATTTTTATGATTTATCTCAAAATTAAAGTCAATTTATACCCAAAATACTAAAATTACTATTTTACCTCTTTGAACCGCTATATGAGCTAAATGTCTATTCTAGGGTTTTCGGACCTCCCGGATTCAATGTCTGTCATGCCTCAAATTTCCACAAACCCGAGGAGTAAGTGAAAAGGAAGAAGAAAAGTAAATGAAAGCTCATTAGGTTGGATAAATTGGTTTCTCATTTATTTTTCACGTTTTTCCAAAGTTTTTTAAGCCACTTTTCTTCCATTTTTAGCCTATTTCTTCAAGGTTTCTAACCCCCCCCCCTTTTGACATCCTTTTCACCTATTTAAAAGGTGTTTTACTCACTTAACAAGTCTTTTAATTTTTCATAAAATTTCAATATAACCTTCTTTGTTTTCCAAGACATTTTCCCACCTAAAATTCACAATATTTCATATGGATAAGTATATCACAACCCATCCTCACTCGATGGCCACAATCGATGTAAATTAAACATACATCTTTTGTTTTCAACATACACATCTAGTTGTCTCAATAGACACATATAATACTCATTAAATAAAGATATCCTACATATTAATTGGGTTTACAACCTTACACTTTAAAATGGCCTAAGGTTTATAATCCATTACTTTTCCAAATTGAAATACAAGTCATTTGAGCTTATGCCCATACATACAAAATGTGCCCCAAGGCCAAATATTCATTCAAACCCCTTTCCCCTCATTCCTTTAAGACTTCCTCAGGTCTCAAGTTGTAACGCCCCAAAAACCCCCTTGGGTGACATTACATTCTAAAAACCATTCACCCCATGAGAGCATTACGTAAATTCATCACGACGAAAGTTCATTCATCAACCATTCATATTTTAACAAAATTTGGGCAGAGTCTCCTTTGTACGGGGAGCTTTACCCAAAACACAACTTGTACAATTATATTACAATTGACCACACCGGGTCCACATATGCATAACTATTGACCACACCGGGTCTATTTATCCATCATAAAATAAACTTTCATTCATCATATGTCATATCCACACTATCATCCCAAAAAAATAGGTCCAATCTTGGCCTTTACATCTCCACAATGTAATAATATAACGCAACGAAAATAACAAAAAAAAAGAACTAGACTTCAAAAGGATATTCTAAGTATAATCTAGTCTAGAACAAAATAAAAGTGTCGCTCTAAACGTCCACCTCGGGATCCACATTCCCTTCAAGCGGAGTCTCCCAATGGGCGGGCTCCTCGGCTCCTAACTCCTCCTCAAGTGTGAAATCTGAAAATGTTATTTGTAGGGGGTGAGCACGAAGCTCTGTAGCAAAATCCTCTCAACTCATACAAGGTTTATAAAAATATATAAAAGGGTCGGTCTCATTTTTCAACATAGCATAGATACATAATTTGAAATGAAACGGGTGCATTTTTCAACGAATCTCAAGTTTAAGTAACAATAGTAATAGAAAGGAGCAATTTCAACCAAGTGCTAATAAACATCCATTGCCAAAATATAAATTATTTCCCACACATGATATCATATTGTCCTCTCTAACGGGAGCATCCTTACAAGGAACCTCTCACCCTCAAGATTTGGTTTCTCAAGCATCCTTACAAGGAACCTCTTGAGAAAATCACATACTGTCCTCTTTTGGTGTGAGCATCCTTACAAGGAACCTCTCACCCTCAAGACTTGGTTTCTCAAGCATCCTTACAAGGAACCTCTTGAGATGGAATGAGCATCCTTACAAGGAACCTCTCATCCATGTTCATTCCAACAACCATACAAGATCACATCATCCCAACAATCGTCACACATAACCAAGGATTCCATAAATCTCCAATTTACAAGCAAATTTCCAAAGATCCACAAATCCATTATGAGGCAATTTCAATAAACAATTAGGAAAATACAAGAGATCACCACAACATCATTTATTACTCAACACAAACCACTAAAGTTTTCAAAGCAAAGATTGAGTGACTATAGAGAGAAAAATTCATATTTCTCAAAAGTTAGGGTTGAGAGCAAAAACAAGAGAAAGTAGTTACCCAACCATAACATTGTTTAGAACATGATAATATTTGCATAGACATCAAGAATCAAAGGTTTCCTAACATACATCTAAGATTTAGATCAAAAAAAAAAACCTATATGTATACATAGCCCTAGTCTCAATGTAAGAGAAAGAGAAGAAATCCCCTACCTTGAATCAAAGTTTCAAACCAAAAACCCAAGCTCTAATGACCTTCTTTCTCCCTTTCCTCCTTTCCTCTATCTTCCCCAAGGGTGCTAAGGGGTTTGGGGGTGAGAGATGTGAGAAAAAATGGAAGAAATTGGCTGAATTCTGTGTTTTAAACACAGCAGTCAGCGACAAATCACTGTTCATGGCTGAATTTTGAGTTTTTTTCTAAAATTATAGTTTTGCCACTAGAAATCTCCAATTTGATCCATACGACTACCCTAAGGTTTTTCGACGTTCCGGATTCATTTTTAATGTTATTTTAACCTAAAAACATTGCTTTTTATGATTTATTTCAAAACTAAAATAAATTCACACTTGGAACATTAAAATTTCTATTTTATTCCTTCGAACTACTATAGGTGATATCCTTACGATTTTAATATATATATGGTTTATTCTTAAGTCATTACATATAGAAGAATCACTAAACAAGTACATTAATATATTAATGTAAACATATGGGGTTTTACACCTTCAAGGTCTAATAAGAAAGCACAACCCTTTACTATCCAAGGAGCACCATAGTGCAGATTTTTGGTCAACTTCATAGAATAAACTGATTTGACTTAGGTATTTCTAGGAGGTGTAACCTATATGGTTGGAAAGATATACGAGTTAGGGTTGTAACAAAAATAACGGTGCACAATTCGGACTTTCCAATAAAGAGTTATGATGAAATTAGCGAAAGGTAGTCTACCGGACAGATTTTTGGACAGTGTAGACACTACTTCGTAATATGGACATAACTCCTTCCTCCTAGTTCCGATTGAGATGATTCAATGTGATATGGAATTCTAAGAGAGAGCTCTACAAATTTCATGTTTTAAGTTTTGAGAGATATGGACTGCATCAAGGTCGAAATCGAGCTTGATGTTACAGCCAGTGCACTGTTCATCCCTTTTTCATTCTACCAAATTCAAACACACATCACTACACATATTCCCATTTTTACAACAATTATTTACTATATATCTATATACATATATAAAAGAAAATGCGGGGTGTTACACAAGTACCGGGAGCCTCATCTGTAATAAGATATCCCACGAATGGGTCAGCTCAACTGCTGGTATGACAAAGTGCTAATACTAGGAACAAATTTAAGGCGTGGCATGTGCAAGTGTACATTTTTAAAAGCTATAACCCAGTGATCCATCAATGTTATGCAATGTCAATATGCATGACACACCCATGCAACTCTATGCCACCTAGGTCTCGTTTCACAGTCGCCTCCGTCAGCCTGCGAGTACTGTCATTGACCAAATTTTGGGTTTTTCATCACAGGATCTACACCCTCATAATGCATAGCACCAAGTGATCAACCTACACTATGTGCCAAGGATTCATGTATGCCAAGATGCCATGATTTTTCTCAATGTGAATTCTATGAAATATTTCATCAAACATGTGGTGTGAAACACGTGGTGTATAACTTAAAATATGTCTCATTCATAAAGTAAAGCATAACTTCAAATTCACAACACTTTGTCTCCATGAATGTGAGGCACAATTAAATGAATTAAACATATGATCAAGCTTCATATTTATTACTTTCACAATTTCTCAAAAAAATTACAAATACACAAACTACCAACTCATGAAATAAATCATAACTCTCAAACAACAAGAGTTTCTCTACATGAACATAAGTTAGAATATAATAATCCAACACATAAGCAAGGTACACGTTTATTATATTAACAAATTGTCAAGAAACTCAAAGAACACAAAAGTGCTTAAACTACCAACTCTAAGTTTTCAAAGCAACTACCACCTAAGTGATTTTCTAATATCAAGTAAACACCTAAATCATTCAATCAACACATAGGAAGGCAAGAAAACTTAAATCTATTCCCAACTTAGCAAAATATCATACCTAAAATAGTTTTTCTCAAACCAAGAGAGTTGTGTTCACTGTACAGCCGAACCGATGAGAATATAGCCCTTGAAACAATTTTGTAGAAGGAAGTCTTGCAAGAATCTTGGCCTAGGAATGAGTTTTGGTGACTTGAAGTTTGAAGAATCTAGGGTTTTTCTTCTTTTTACCTCCTTGAACGTGTATTACCCTTCTTTAGACCAAAATATGATATTTTCACACTAAGGGGATTGTATTATAATGGAGGGGCAAAGGTGCAAAATGACCCTTTTGCACCTGATGAATCTAGAACTCCGTTATACTATAACCCATCCCGAAACGCCTCAATTCAACATTTTATTTTAACCAAAGTTTTTAAAATTATTTTAAATAAAAATTTAAAAAAAAAAATAGATTTTCACTAGTGGCCGAGTTTGGCCAGTCCCATCTAGGCCACCCGGGATACCATTTTTGTCCAATTTTGAAACTATTTCTATTTATGCTCAAATTCTCACAGTAGATGTATTTTTACATTATAAGCATGTTTATCTTCTATGACATACTCAAATTATGCTCCTAAAAATGAACTATGCCTAAATGATGCATATGTAGTGCCCTCCCGACAAAACTGAAAAATTTATCCTCATTTTGTAAATCCCTACAATGTCAATGTTATTTTGACATAAAACAATTGATAAAATTACTTAATTACCCTTATTAATCTTAAAAAACTCAAAAATTAAATTTGATCCAAAAGTCAATATGTTTGTAGCTCAAACTTATGCGACTATTCATTTAACAACGATTCAAAATTTCTTTCATCATTTTAATCATTTAAAAAAAACTATCAAGTTAATATCATTTATATTTATATGAAATATGGGATCTTACAATAATCGCTAAATTTTAATTAATATGCATATTCAATGATACTAGCTCACAATTAAATCGAGTAGTAGTATATCAATCTCTATATAAATATGTGCATAATTTTTTTGGCTAACTTTTTAATTGGAGTAGATTCTAAAAAAATTTAAAATTTTACATAACATCTAAAAAAAATTAAAATCAAAGTTGGGGCAACTAAATATCTAAAATTTTACATAAAATTTTAAAAAAAATTTAAATTAGAGCCCCCTCCCTAAATCCAGAGTAAATATTGAGTGTAACGGTTACATTACACCATATTAATAATGTTGATGTGATGTAATTATCTAATTAAAAAATTAAAAAATAGATAAAATAGGGTTCATTTCCTATTATAGAAATAATTATGTATTACATGACTAGGTAATGATAAAATTTTATGGAGCTCACTTATTGACTTATTTACTAATAAGTAAACAATTATACGTGATACTTTTAATATGATATAATGGTTACCTCCATTATTTTCTCCTAAAGTAGTCGCTGCTTAAATCCATTGTTAAAAGAAAAAAAAAACCTAAATCCATGCTACATTGATAGTTGTCGAACAATAATAACATATCGTAGAATTGGCAAAAAAACATGTGGGACCCACATAGGAGTACTAGAATGGAATATTTTGGTACCATACCGAAAAGTTGCCACTCTATTAATTGAGGACAAAATTACACCATCAGTGGGAAGTTTATGACTATAATAAATAAAATTACAACATTAGTGAAAAATTTTACAACAATAATGGACAAAATAACCAAAATAGTGGAAAAAAATATAACATTAGTAAAAAATTTACAACAATAGTGGGCAAAATTAAAACATCAATGAACAATTTACTAGAGTAATGGGCACAATTACTACAATAGTGGGCAAATTTTTACCACCATTTGAAGTAACAAAACTATATTTTGTGGGTTTGTGATCGATCACCAATATTGATTGATCGATCAATGAAAAAATTACAACGTCAATCAAAACATTTACAACAATAGTGGACAAATTTACAACATCAACAGCAATGGAAAAATTACAACAATAGTGGGCAAACTTTAATCAATATGATGGTAAAATTACGATTGGAACTTTCAACAACATTTGTTGTAAATATAACACTAGTGCATCTGTAGAGATCTGAAAAGTGACGATAAATTTTTCAGTTTTGCCGGTAGGACACTATTCATGTACTATTTGTTGGTAGGACACTACATATGCATTATTTAGGCATAAGTCAAGTTTAGGAGCATAATTGGAGTATATAATAGAAGAGAAACATGATTAGAATGTTAAAATACACTTACTATGTGAATTTGAGCCTAAATGAAAATATTTTTAAAAATGGGACAAAAAAGGTATCTCGGGTGGCCTAGGTGGGACTGGCCAATCTCAGCCACTAGCGAAAATTTATTTTTTAAAAAATTTTTATTTAAAATAATTTTAAGAACTTTGGTTAAAATAAAATGTCGAATTGAGGCGTTTCAGGACGAATTGTAGTGTAACGGGGTCCCAAATTCATCAAGAGCAAAAGGGTCATTTTGGACCTTTGCCCTCCACTATAAATACAACCCCTTAATGTAAAAAATATCAGTATTTGGCCTGGAGATAGATAAGTACACGTTCAAGCGAAAAAGTGAAGAAAAAAACCTTAGGCTCTTCAAGCTTCAAGCCATCAAAACTCATTCCTAGGCCAAAATTCTTGCAAGACTTTCTTCAAAGAAGTTGTTCCTCTCAACAAGGGCTATATTCTCACTAATCGGTTCATCTATAAAGAGAACACAACTCTCTTGGTTTGAGAAAAATTATTTTAGGTATGATATTTTGCTAAGTTGGGAATAGATTTAAGTTTTCTTGTCTTTCTATGTGTTGATTGAATGAATTAGGTGTTTACTTGATGTTAGAAAATCATTTAGTTGGTAGTTGCTTTGAAAACTTAGAATTAGTGGTTTAAGTACTTTTGTATTTTTTGAATTTCTTGACAATTTGTTGCTATGGTAAAGGTGTATATTGCTTATGTGTTGGATTATTATATTCTAGCTTATGTTCATGTAGAGAAACTCTTGTGGTTTGAGAGTTATGATTTATTACATGAGTTGGTAGTTTGTGTATTTGTAGTGTCTTTGAGAAATTGTCAAAGTAATGAATATTAAGTTTGATCATATGTTCAATCCATTGAATGTTGCTTCACATTCATGTAGATAAAGTGTTTAATGAAATATTTCATAGAATTCACATTGAGAAAAATCAAGGCATTTAGGAATACATGAATCCTTGGAACATAGTATGGGTTGAGCACTTAGTGCTATGCATTATGAGGGTGTAGATCCTTTGGTGAAAAACCCAAAATCTGGCCAATGACATTACTTGCGGGCTAACAGGGGTGGACAGTGATGAGACATGGGTAGCATAGAGTTGCATGGGTGTGTCATGCATATTGACATTGCATAGAATTGAGGGATCACTGGGTTACAGCTTTTAAAAATATACACTTGCACATGCCACGCCTTAAGTTTGTTCCTAGCATTAGCCCTTTGTCATACCAACAGTTAAGCTGATCCATTCGTGGGATATCATATTACAGATAAGGCTCCCGGTACTTGAGAAAGTCTTAAAGGAATGAGGGGAAAGGGACTTGAATGGATATTTGGACTTGGGGCATATTTTCTATGTATGGGCATAAGCCCAAATGACTTGTATTTCAATTTTGAAAAGTAATGGATTATAGACTTTGGGCCATTTTAAAGTGTAAGGGTGTAAACCCAATTGATATGTAGGATATCTTTATGTAATGAGTATCATATGTGTATATTGAGACAACTAGATGTGTATGTTGAAAACAAAGGATGTATGTTTAATTTTCATGGATTGTGGCCACTGGGTGAGGGTGGGTTGTAATATAATTTTGCATATGAAATATTGTGAACATTAGGTGGGAAAAAAGTTTGAAAAACAAAGGAGGTTATGTCAAAATTTTATGAAAAATTAAAAGACTTGTTAAGTGTGTAAAACACCTTTTAAATAGGTGGGAAGGATGGCAAAAGGGGGGGGGGTTTAGAAACCTTGAAGAAATAGGCTAAAAATGGAAGAAAAGTGGCTTGAAAAACTTTGGCAAAACATAAAAAATGAATAAGAAATCAATTTATCCAACCTAATGACCCTTCATTTAGTTTTCTTCTTCCTTTTCACCTAGTCCCCGGGTTTGTGGAAATTCGGGGCGTAACAACTTGGTATCAGAGCCTAAGTTCGAATACCTCAAGACTGTGGGGTGTTGCTGAACATGATAGAGCCGTGACATATGGTTTTAAATTTTGGTGAGCATTATGTTAAGTGTAAGAACTTGTTTGGTGTATGTTAAGACATGCAATGGTTGTTGCTTGTGATGTGTCAGTTGTTGACATGTATATGCTTCATGTCTTTTAAATGTCTATGTCTAGTGTGAAAAGAGGTATTAATTCTTTTTTTCTTGGACTTGTAGACACATGCCACCAACGAGGACTCCTGCTAGACCTATAGTACCTAGGTGTAGTAGGCCTAGAGCGACAGCACCACCGCGGCATGGTAGTCCCCGAGCTACTGCTCCTGCTTCTGCTCATAGCATAACTGAGGAGGCTGTTACTTCTGCTCCTGCACTTGCCCCAGCAGAGGAGGTGGAGCAGGGCATTGGCGCCAGAGATATGGCGGCCTTTTTATAGGAGTGTTTTCGAGCCATGCAGGAGACCAGGACTACAGGTGGCGAGACCAGGGATACCTACATGATGAAGGTATTCCAAAGGATGAGACCTCCTACATTTGTTCGACAGCCCGACCCTCTAGTAGCTGAGGAGTGGTTAGAGCATATCACCAGGATCCTAGTCTCACAAGCGATCGTGGAGCCACATTTGAGGATCAGGTGTGCCACCTTTCAGTTTACTGAGTTGGCTAGTCAGTGGTGAAGAATAGCTACTCACCGGATAAACAGTTTCAGGGAGGGATGGGATGCCTTTGTCGCCATGTTCAATGACCACTTTTTCCTCGAGACTGCACGGATTGGGTGTATAGATGAGTTCATGGCTTTCCTACAGTGAGACATGATGGTGACTCAGTATGAGTCTCGGTTTACTATATTGGGGAGATTTGCCCCACATGTTATTCGAGAGGAACGACTGAAAGTCCTTTACTTTGTTAGTGGGTTAAAGACCTCCATCAGAGATAGACTAGCAGGCTTCAGCATTGAGACCTACGATGAGGCAATGATCAGGGCCACCAAGGTTGAGAGGGAGTTGGCCGACCTTAAAGGGATTAGAGAGTCCCGGGCATAAAGTGGGGTAGTTACAGCTCTGACTTCCACATCTGTCCCAGTTTACACTGGTAGGGGACCGGTGAAGAGGTACAGGACTACTACTTCTTTTGCACAGACATCACATCAACCTATCCAGTTTTTAGCCCCTCAACCTCCTATGCCTATTTCTTTCCAGGGGGGAATACCTCAAAGGCCCCTTACTTGTTATCTGTGTGGACAGCCTAGCCATAGAATGGCCGATTGCCCCTAGAGAGATCCCAGCCAGGGGAGCAAAGATGGATTGAGCCAAGGATCATTTCCACCAACAGTATAGGGTCGAGGATGGAGAGCTCCACAGTGTTGCTACACTTGTCACCAGACGGGCCATGTTAGGGCCAACTATCCTCAGGGGTAGACTTCACAGAGCTCACAGAGGCCACATTACTATCAGTATACTCAGGTGTCTCTATCACAGCCACAGTTAGGCCATTGACCTCTGGCACCATATTCTCAGTCTGCACCCTCCGCATTGAGTGTTGGAGCTCCCGGACAAAGGGGAGGAGGTTAGCAGGGGTAGAGAGGGGGAGGTAGGCAGGGCCAGACTACTTAGGGTAGTGTTTATGCAGTGGCCACACCAGAGACATCTGCTTCTGGACCTTCAGTGATTTGAGGTACATTCCTTGTGTTTAGGTCATTAGTTAGCATGCTAATAGACTCGGGTGCATCTCATTCATTCATATCTACCATGCTTGCCATGACATTGGGGATTGCTTGATAAAGATAGCTGATCGCATCCTTTATTTTGACTTCATTCTGCCTGACATGTATGGTTTTGATATTATTTTGGGGATGGATTGGTTGTTTGTTTTTCGGGCGAGTATAGATTGTTACAGGGGGAGAGTGATAGTGTGTACTCCTAAGGGAGATAGCTTTTATTTCATGGAAGATCGTGGGGATTTCTTAGTTCCACCCTTGTATGACTCGAGGAGTTGGGGAGGTCATACTTACATGTTGGCTAGTTTGGTAGTAGATGGGAGTGGGACTACAGAGTGTGTGTTACCACCCGTAGTGGATGAGTTTCTAGATGTCTTCCCAGATGACTTGACTAGTCTACCGCCGAGACGAGAGATAGAGTTCACGATAGAGTTTATCCTAGGCACTATGCCTATTTCCATTCCACCTTACTGTATGGCTCTAGCTGAGTTGAGAGAGCTGAAGGAGCAGTTGACTGATTTGCTGGGTAAGAGTTTTATTCATCCTAGTACTTCTTCGTGGGGTGCTTTGGCATTGTTTGCGAAGAAGAAGGATGAGACATTACATTTGTGTGTGGACTATAGGAGATTGAACAGGCTCACTATCAAAAACAAGTACCCATTGCCGAGGATAGATAACTTGTTTGATCAGTTTAAGGGTTTGAGATATTTCTCAAAGATTAATCTTAGATCGGGGTATCATCAGTTGAGAGTACGGGAGGAGAATGTGGCGAAGACAACTTTTCGCACTCGTTATGGCCATCATGAGTTCATGGTTATGCCATTCGGTGTGACGAATGCCCCGACGGTATTCATGAACTTGATGCATCGCATTTTTAATCCTTATTTAGATTAGTTTGTTGTGGTATTTGTTGATGATATTTTGATTTATTCACCTTCTGAGGATGAGCATGCCTTTCACCTAAAGTGTGAGTTTTGGCTTCAGGAGGTGTAATTTCTAGGCCATGTTATGTCAGGTAGCAGGGTGTCTGTGGATCCTTCTAAGATTGACGTTATTATGAGTTGGGAGAGGGCGAAGAGTGTGTTTGAGATTCGGAGTTTCTTGGGATTGGTAGGGTACTATCGTCGATTTGTGGAGGGGTTTTCTCGTCTGGTCGCGCCGATGACTCGTCTAACGCGCAAGGGCATTAGATTTGAGTGGACAAATGACTGTGAGCTTTCATTTCAGGAGCTAAAGAAGAGACTGACTTCAACACTTGTCATGATCATACTTGAGGGAGGTATTGGATATACCATTTATTGTGATGCTTCACGAGAGGGATTAAGCCGTGTATTGATGCAAGAGGGTAGAGTGGTAGCCTATGGTTCTCATAAATTGAAGAATCATGAGAAGAACTACCCCACACATAATTTGGAGTTAGCTGCTGTCATTTTTGCACTTAAGAGTTTGTGACACCACTTATATAGGGAGGGGTTCGAGGTGTTCTCAGATCACAAGAGCCTCAGATACATTTTCATGCAGAGGGACTTGAATCTTCGACAGAGGAGATGGATGGAGTATATGGACGACTATGTCTTGGACCTTCAGTATCATCCTGGAAAGGCCAATGTCGTAGCAGATACACTTAGTAGGAGACCGAGGAGCATTGTAGCTAGCGTTGCTATTAGTATGAGAGATAGTACGACTACATGTGATTCCTGTTTTCATTGTTTTAGACAGAGACCCACATTTTACTACATGTTTTTTGCAGAGTCTTCAGACAACCTTGGGGACTCAGCTACTGTTTAGTACTACTTTTCACCCTTAGACTGACGGCCAGTCAGAGCGTACTATTCAGATACTTAAGGACATGCTTAGAGCATGTGTTATGGACTTCAGGGGTAGTTGGGAAGATCACCTTGATTTAAGATGGCACCTTTTGAGGCGTTGTATGGTAGGCCATGTCATTCACCGGTATGTTGGACTGAGGTAGGGGAGACGGCTGCTTTAGGGCCTGACATAGTCTGTGAGACCATGGACAAGATACAGGTGATTAGATAGCGTCTGTTGATGGCACAAAGCCGCCAGAAGAGCTATGCAGACAGGAGGTAGAGACATCTATCATTTGATGTTAGGGGATATGTATTCCTCAAGGTAGCCCCACGACGGGGATTGAGAAGATTCGAGCGTAGCAGGAAACTGTCACCGTGGTTTATAAGACAATTTGTGATCCTTGGGAAGGTTGGTGAGGTGGCCTATAAGCTAGTATTATCGTCACAGCTATTTGGGGTTCATGATGTGTTCCATGTGTCGATGTTAAGGAAGTACGAGTCTGACTCTTCACATGTGCTAGATTGGATAGATCTTCAAGTGGAGGGTGATGTTTCTTATGATGAGAGGCATATGGAGGTATTGAACTTGAGGGACCAAGTTTTGCGGGGCAAGACCATCCTTTTGGTCAAGGTTTTATAGGGTCGAGGAGGCTACTTGGGAGCGTGATGCTGAAGTCCGCGCTAGATGTCTAGAGTTGTTTATTCATAGAGGTACATTTCTAAATCACAGGATGAAATTTCTTTAAGGGGGAACTGATGTAAAGATCTGAAAAGTGAAGATAAATTTTTCAGTTTTGTCGGTAGGACACTATTTATACACTATTTGTTAATAGGGTACTATATATGCATCATTTAGGCATAATTCATGTTTAGAAGCATAATTTGAGTATGTCATAGAAGAAAAAAATGCTTAGAATATTAAAATAAACCTATTACGTGAATTTGAATCTAAACAAAAATAGTTTCAAAAATTAGACAAAAAGGGTATCCCAGGTGTTTACATTTCTAAAACGGAAATAGTTTCTTGTCTTTCTATGTGTTGATTGGATGATTTAGGTGTTTACTTGATGTTAGAAATCATTTTAGTTGGTAGTTTCTTTGAAAACTTAGAAATAGTGATTTAAGTATTTTTGTATTTTTTGAGTTTCTTGACAATTTGTTGCTATGGTAAAGGTGTATATTGCTTATGTGTTGGATTATTATATTCTAGCTTATGTTCATGTAGAGAAACTCTTGTGGTTTGAGACTTATGATCTATTTCATGAGTTGGTAGTTTGTGTATTTGTAGTTTCTTTGAGAAATTGTGAAAGTAATGAATATGAAGCTTGATCATATGTTCAATCCATTGAATGGTGCTTCGCATTCATGTAGATAAGGTGTTTAATGTAATATTTCATAGAATTCACATTGAGAAAAATCAAGGCATCTTGGCATACATGAATCCTTGGAACATAGTGTGGGTTGAGCACTTGGTGCTATGCATTATGAGGGAGTAGATCTTGTGGTGAAAAACTCAAAATCTGGCCAATGACAATACTCGTAGGCTGACGAGGGCAGACCGTAAAGCGAGACATGGGTGGCATAGAGCTACATGGGTGTGTCATGCATATTGACATTGCATATCATTGAGGGATCACTGGGTTCTAGTTTTTAAAAATGTACACTTGAACATGCCACGTCTTAAATTTGTTCCAAGTATTACCACTTTGTCATACCAGCAGTTGAGCTGACTCATTCATGGGATATCATATTACAGATGAGGTGTCCAATACTTGAAAGTTGAGGAAGTCTTAAAGCAATGAGGGGAAGGGGGCTTGAATGGATATTTGGCCTTGGCGCATATTTTGTATGTATGGGTATAAGCCCAAATGACTTGTATTTCAATTTGAAAAAGTAATGAATTATAGACCTTGGACCATTTTAAAGTGTAAGGGTGTAAACTCAATTGATATGCAGGATATCTTTATGTAATGAGTATCATATGTGTATATTGAGACAACTAGACGTGTGTGTTGAAAAAAAGGATGTATGTTTAATTTTCATGGATTGTGGCCACCAAGTGAGGATGGGTTGTGATATACTTTTGCATATGAAATATTGTGAACATTAGGTGGGAAAAAGGTTTGAAAAACAATAGGGGTTATGTTGAAATTTTATGAAAAATTAAAAGACTTGTTAAGTGTGTAAAACACCTTTTAAATAGGTGGGAAGAATGTCAAAAGGAGGGGTTTAGAAATCTGAAGAAATAGGCTAAAAATGGAACAAAAGTGGCTTGAAAAACTTTGGCAAAACATGAAAAATGAATGAGAAATCAATTGATCCAACCTAATGACCCTACATTTACTTTTCTTCTTCCCTTTCACTCAGTCCCCGGGTTTGTGAAAATTTGGGGCGTGACAGCATCCTACTGATGTCGTAAACTTACCTTTAAGTTTGTATTATTATCCACGGTTCTCACAATATTAACCAAAATGAAAGTAAAAATTCTCTATATACTAATAACCTTAACCACAATCATTCTAAACTTATAATATTTGTGGGAAAAATTACCACAACAGTGGGCAAAATTATAACATCAATGAAAAATTTATAACATTATTGAGAAATTTACAACAATAGTAGAAATTTTACATAACCATTGTATTTACCCAGAATTATAGTAAATTTTTCCTTTGATGTCATAACCTTTCCCCAATTGAGGTAAATTTATTCACCATGGTTTTAACTTAACCTCTTTGTGTCGTAAATTTACCCTTAATCTTTGTAATGTTACCCATAGCAGTGGTAATATTAATCAGAACAGTCGTAAATTAACCTCTAAACTTGTAAATTTATACACAATTGTTGAAAACTTATCCTTAAATGTGATAAATTTGCCCTTAAGTGTGGTAAATTGCCCACAATTTTGCTAAATCTCACTCTAATAACCTTGAGATCGATCATAGACAATTGTGATTGACCTCAGACTTACAGTTTTTCAAAAAAATTAAGTCAAGGATACTTGGGATCGATCCCAAACATTCTTTTAACATTTCAAGGTATATTCTAAACATTTGCGATAGATCCTAATCTATTGGGATAGATCACAAAAAATATGGTACTATGATCTATCACAAAAACATAAGATCGATCGCAATTTTTTTTCTTAGAAAAAATATTATTATGAAGTGCAATGATCTATCATTTCAGTCCATGATCGATCACAATCTCTCAGGGACCACTTTTTGGGGAGACTACTGTAACCTTGTGATAGATCTCAAGTTCTTGTGATAGATCATAAACATTCATAAAATTTAATTTCACCAATTAAAAATTTCGTCAATTCAAAATAAAATTTAAAACTTAACAACAAATAAACATTCAATTAAACCAATTCAAATTCACTTTTCACTAGAATTAATATAAAATTTACCATCAATTTTATTTATTAAAATTTAATTTCACAAAATTAATACAAACTTGACTGCCAATTTTATTAAATAAACATTAATTTAGTAACCAGATTTCGTCAATAGACTAACATCAAGTTATTTTTTACTTATTAAAATTTTAATATGTAAAAAATAAATTTTCATCAACTTGAATCGAATTTTAAGAACTAAAAAAATAAAAATTCAATCGACTCGAATCGAATTTTAATTAGTTCTAGGCACTAGTAGCTCAGATTGAGCTCAAACTTTTAATCGACTAAAATATGAATTTTAATCAGTTCAAATTTTAATATGTAGAAAAATAAAATTTTTTCAACTTGAATTTTAATATGTAGAAAAATATTTTTTGGTATTTTAATACTAAATATTAATTTTGTGATGCCCCAAAAACCGGGGGGGTCATTTATTAACCGTTGGTCACCCGTCAACCAGCGGAATACATGTGGATACTGATTCGTGCGTAAAGTTAATAAATTTTACTACGCCTTTTTGGACTAATTGTGCTTTGATGGAGTTTATGTAATGACATTTCAAGTCCTAAAGTGAACAAAGGCTCAAGAACAACAAAAATCACACTTGAATGTAACACCAACACAAAAGGGAACAAAAATGTAGAAGGTTGAAACAAAGAAAGGACGTTCAAACGTCAACCCACGTTCGAACGTCATCTGAAACCCTGCCAAGACTAGCTACTGAGACATGGAGTGTTGCAGTCAACAAAAAAGAGAAGAACCAGAAGCACTTGAGTACAACGTTCGAATGTCACTCCACATTCGAACGTTGTCTTGAGTGACTAAAGAGTTGCTGAGTGTACAGTCAATGATGTTCAAGGCGTATGGAAGTGCCCAAGTTAGAGACAAAGTCAATGACCACAGGCCACTTGAGGGGAAGAAATCAAACATCATTTGACGTTCGAACGCCTTCAAAGCAAAGGGAGACTTGACGTTCGAACACCATATAAATTTTGAACGTCCCCTTGTAGACTACCTGCAAAATAGTTGATTCCTATGGGCGGCAAATACTATTCACTCATCCTCACCTATCTCCTACCCTCCTCCCCTTCCTTGCCTATAAATACTCCCTTGTTGGGAGCTTAAAAGGCATTCTTCCTCTTGTAGAGAAAGGAGGGAGCAATCTTTATTCTTGTAAAGTAAGAATGTTTTAGTAATCTAGTTCTTGAATATTTCATGTTTATGCTTTCATTTTTCATTTAGTAATCTAGTTATTGAATATTTTATATCAACCATGATGGAGGCTTAGACTTCCCCTGTAGTTGAAGTCTTTCATTTACTTATGCTAAGTCTTTACATTCATGTTTTGACAACCAAGATGGAGGATTAGACTCCCCTTGTAGTTGTACTTGCTTTTATTTATAAAGTATTAAGAGAGGTAGTTCATCTTTTGGTTGTGGTGGAAACCCTCCAAAAGCAACTAGCTTTCTTCTACTTTTATTGTTCATATATTTCACTTTCATTGCTTGAGCATCCTTCTTTCTTAGAAGAGTGAAACTCTTCCACTTTTCTAGAGCTTTACGAAAGCCGTGAAGGATGGAAAGTGATTCACTTATTCTTCAGTGAAGAAAAGCTCTTTGTTTAGTTTGATTTACTTAGTAGCATCTCTACTTAGAGGGATGAATAGCACTCACTTTTCTAGCTTTGCCAAGGCCATGAAAAGTGAGTAGTTTCTCATTCACTCTTTAGTAAAAGGTGATGAAGATGTAAAAATTATCCGAAAGTTATGTTTGTGCAACTTCTTCATGCTTTAATGGTTTATACTCCACCTGTTCATTGGGTGATTGAATGTACCTAGCAAAGATCGAGGTCCTTTGTATAACCAAGACTCCATCTATGATATGGATGACTCCTGCATAGAAAGATCCGTTGGTTCAATGCAAGTACCCCGGCTAGCTTTTCATGACAACCTTTCAATCCCCACTATCATTGCGCTTTATTCAAAGAATGGATCATTAATTTCATGGTTGGATGTCTTGTAGAAACACTTGCTTGTTTGTAGACGGGTTAAGTCTCGACACAGACAATTCTTGTAAACTTCTAGAAAGGCATCGAAATTATGTGCTCAAGTCTCACAGTCCATCTTTATCTTCCGATTAGCTTACTGTTGACACGGGAGTTAATTGAGTTATAAAGCACAAACATAACAAAATGGATACTTTATTACATGTCCTGATCTTCGAGGTAAAGGGTGGCTGTTACATTTTGAGAATCTTATATTTTGTCTAGAAAACACTGGAAAAGAATCTTCTATTCTATTCAAGGAATCCCCACCACTCAAAATACTCAAAATTTCCAAGTTACTTGTTCTTTATTATTGCTTACTTCAGAAACACCAATCATAGTTCCCCTGTGGATTCGACTGCGGACTTCATCAGATTATTACTACAACTTGACCACCTGCACTTGGGTGTACACATTTCAAATCAAGTCAGATACTATGTAACTCGATATCACACGTCATGCCCCAAAAATCGGGGGTCCTTAATTTAACAAAATTTGGGCAGAGTCTCCTTTGTACGGGGAGCTCTACCCAAAACATAACTTGTGCATCATATAACATTGACCACACTGGGTCTATTTATTCACACTCATATAACAACATTTAATCACATAACCCATCCGAGGTCTAACATACATCATTTCATACTCAATAAAATCACCCGATATTACGTCAACTCCAACCCCTTAACTAGGTTCGTACCCATATATCCATAGTTCTTTAGACATTAAATTTTAGTCATTTATGTCCCATAAAATATCTTTGATCAAGAGAAAATAGTGTCCCAATGCTTAGAAAAATAGTTCAAAAATGTGGAGTTTTGAGAAAACCTACCCAAACTCATACATCATGAGATTTAAATTCAAAACTGTCCATGTGAGTTTCATTACGACTATTTCCAAATATTTACATGCCCAAAACATAATTTGCACAATGATTTTACAAGAACTCAAAATAAAGCCACATCTCGACTTTTCTTCCTCCTTAAGTGCTCGAGTGAATGTCGTCCATTGGCGTATATCTCACAACTGAAATATTTTCTCGTATAGGGTGAGCTACGTTCAATAGAGTATCCACTACAGAGGCTACTCCCCAACCTAAGTGCATATAAAATGTGCACATGCAACAATCCACAACCAATATCTATTCCAACAAGAACATGTAATTCCATGTGAAAATTCTACCATGTCATGTCTCATTATATATGAGATGATATTCACTCATGCACTTTAACCCGAGTCCTCACCGACTCCCACAATACAATGCAATGCAAATGTGTAAAACATTTGTCATTGAGAAATACATCCAATGATCGTTTTTGAAATACAAGTCATTGTGTTTATAAAACCAATTCATTGTTGGATGTTTCCCATCGAATGAATACTTTATAAAACAAGTACACTTTTCTGAAATTTCACCTCAGGGGAGTGTACGAACCAGGTATTTTATAAACAAAATCATGTGTCTTTGTTGGGTAACAGAGTTTTGGAATCGCACCGCAGGTTCCGCAAACCAATACACTTTTTCAGAATTTCACCTCAGGAGAGTGTATGAACCAAGTAGCTGGGTCTTAAACCCGAGGGAGAGTCTAGCCCTTCTTGCTATACCCCGACACAAGTTTTTTTCGTGGAACCATGCGACTCCACGGGATCTTTGATCCAACCTTCCCGAGTCCACTTATCAACCACCAAGAATGGTGTTTGATCAACCATGTACACACACACACACACACTCATACCTTATGCCCATGAATGTGATGTCAATTTCATGCCCAAAATGCAATGAATGCCAAATGAGCAATTAAACCACATACTTCAACATATGTCATGGTAATTTATATTCATTGCATATACTTACCACAATTTATCATGATGCTAATTTATTAACAACTAATATTCCTTCGATCACCCTTTCCTCAAGCATGTCATACATAAATTATGCCGCAACAAAATTAATTCTCACATAGGCACTTAGCAAAACACCTTCAAGGCACCAATCATGTTATCACATAATTCACTCATATTCATCATATAGCTCAAGAAATCATATTTAGTGATTTCTACACAACCATTTCAAAATGAAAATTATTCTACCCATTTCTTAATATGCATCTATCATAATCTTCCAAGAAATCATAAAGTAGAAACTTCTAAGTGCCAATTCAACCTAGACTTTACTTTACCCAATTTTCATATCCATTTTATACACTCCAAGTACCTATAGTTTTCGTAAAATTTGCCAAACAAGTAAATTCTACAACCCATTTCTTACAAGGTTTGTTTAGCACATTTAGGTACCCATTTCTCACACTTAATATACACTACTGGTACATTAAACAAGATAATCTATCTCAAGTCATGCTACCCATTTCAATAAACCATTAATTTCAAACTAGAATTTTATTAAATCATTTCCACACCTGCTCCATAACCATAGGCAAGTGCATTACATAATTCCATGTACCTACCCTTTTTCCATTAAACTAACTATAATAGAAAAGCTTTAAAATACAAAAAACAACCAACATAAACCCAATTTCCAAGAGTTTACACCAATAGCTTCCACATATCAAATTTATGCTAGAAGTTGGTTTTTCTTCCTTCTCTTTTATTCTCCGTCACTCTTGGTTTCCAACAAGCAAGAACACACACACTGATTTATGAATTAAACACACTCACTTTACTATATATTAAAGCACACATAATTTCCATCACCAAGAAATTATACAAGTACTTCCACATATCAAATTTAAGCTAGAAATTGAACACACACTCACTTTAGTACATATTAAAGAACACATAATTTTTATCACCATGAAATTACACAAGTACTTCCACATATCAAATTTAAGCTAGAAGTTGAACACACACATTGATTTATGAGTTAAACGCACTCACTTTACTACATATTAAAGCACACATAATTTCCATCACCAAGAAATTACACAAATATTTCCACATATCAAATTCAAACTAGAAGTTGAATCAAACCAATTCTACACCTATTTCCTCATTTTCATAACCATAGACTCACTACCATAACAAGAGGCAAGACATAGTAGTTCTATACCCTTAATCATCCCCTATGAACACCATAGGTTGGAAATAAACCCAAGTAGGAAGAAACCCTACCTCTTAGAGCGTAAATGAAAGTCTAGAGCCTTCAAGAACACAATACCACCTCCAAATCTTGATTTTTCCAAAATCCTCTCCTTGAATCTTCGGTGAAATCCCTCATTTTTAGTGTGGTTGCATAGCCCTTGTCGTATAGATGAAGTTTAATTCTTGATCCAACGAATTCCGACCGATGGAACTCCAAAAATCGTAGGGAGAAAGCTTGAATTTCTCACTTTTCTCCTCTCTTTCTCACTTTTCTCCTCTCTTTTCTCACTTTTCTCCTATGGTTTCAATAGAGTTTTCTGCTGGAAAATCAGATTTTTAAGGATACTTATAAGCGCGATGCGCGGTGTACGTCGGGCCACACGCCCCCTTGTCCGGGTCTATTTTTGCCCGGAAATGATTAATTTCATTCCGATTTAAGCTCAAATTAATTTTATTTGAACTTTAATTCAATTATAAAGAAATTTAAAAAATTTATTTGTAGGGACCTTTGTGAGGTCACCCGCCACCCAGTCACCTCGAAATACGTGTAAAATTCATCTATCTCAGAATTTAACAAAATTTGTGTAGGTGACTTGGTTTCGCGATACGAATCTAACATTGAGGTCCATTTTGCCATCCAAGCTCTAGAAAAATATGAATTTTAATTCTGCATTATAGTGACAAATTACCATTTTGCCATTTTTTCGAAAAAGTTTAAATTTTCCTGGGTTTTCAAATTTTATATTAATTTGATGAATTTTATATTAATTTCTTATTAATTTGATGAATTTAATGTTTATTGGATGACATTGGATGTTAATTTGATGAGTTAAATGTTAATTATTTAAAATTAAATATTAATTTGATACATTGAATGCTAATTGGATGACACTGAATATTAATTGTATGAATTAAATATAAATTGGATTCATTGAATGTTAAATTTGTGTTAATTTGATGAATTTAATATTAATCGGATTAATTTGAATGTTGATTTGATGAAGTTAATGAGAAATAGTTAAATTTGATGAATTGAATATTAATTAAATGAGATTAAATGTTAACTTGAAGAAGTTGCGTGATAATTTATTGTTAAGTTGATAAATTGAATGCTAATTGAATATTAATTGGATTAAACTAAATGTTAATTTGATATAAATTTGGTGGATTGAATATTAATTACATGAACTTGAATTGGATGAATTTTGATGTTAATTTGATATAAATTTAATGTGAATTAGATGAATTCAATGTTAATTTAGTGTCAATTTGATTGATTAAATGTTAAATCGAAGAATTTGAATGTTGATTTGATGAATTGAATAAGATTTGGATCGAAAATACCATCGTTTGTAATAATATTATAATAATTTGGGTGAATTTACCATGATTGAAGGTGAATTTAACACTATTCGGGTAATGTTACAACTGTTTGGTGTAATATTACCACTGTTCGGAACGATATTACCATTTTAAAGGTAATATTATGATGATTTTAGGTGACGTTAGTAGTATTTAGAGCCAATTTACCACTATTTGGGGTAAGAATACCACAACTGATGTACATTTATTTTTATGCTTGTAATATTACCCACATATGTTGCAACTTTAACCAATATAGTAGTAACTTTGGCAAATACTATTGTAACTTTTTCCATTATTGTTGTATCTAAATCATAAACTATAGTAAATTTTTCTGCTGATATTGGAATGTTACCATAGTTATAGTAAATTCATCCACCATTTGAAGTACTAGAATTATATTTTGTGGGTTTTTGATCAATCAAGTACTTGCAGATTTAATAGTTGAAGTAACAGAATTATCTATTGTGTGGTTGTGATCAATCAATATAAAATCTGATTGATTAGTCAATTGAATTTGTATTTTTTTACTGATTAAAATTCATGTCAATTAAAAATATTTTTTTGGTTTGTTCAAAGAAGAAAAATTGTGATCGATCCTATGTTTTTGTGATCGATCATAATACTATATTTTTTTTTATCTATCCCAATGCATTAGGATCTATCGCAAAGGTTTAGAATATATCTTAAAATGTTAAAAGAATATTTGTGATCGATCACAAGTATTCTTGACTTATTTTTTGACAATTCATCTTCAATTAATATTCTAATTCATAGATTATACATTAAATTTAATCCAACTAACATTCAATTCATCAAATTAACACTAAATTTCTTAATTTAACCTTAAATTCTACTAAATTTGCATTCAATTTAATTCCATTAACATTTAATTCATCTAATATACATTCAAAATGACATTAAATTTCTTCAAATTAATATTCAATTCATCAAGTTAACATTCAATTTCATCCAACTAACATTCATGAATTGAATTTTGAATTGATGAAATTAAATATTAAGTTAGTGTTTATTTGATGAATTGGATCTCAATCAGATGAAATTGAATATCAAATTCATGAATGTTAATGTTAATTTGATAAAATTAACTATCAACTTGATGTTAATTTTATGAAATTCAATTTTAAAAAATAAAATTGAAGATTAATTTTGCGTTAATTTGAAGAAATTAAAACTTTAATTGATGAAATCAAATATTAATTTATGTTGATTTAATAAATTGAATTTTAATCGGATCAAATTGATTGTCAATTTGATGAATTTTGATAATAATGTGATAAAATTGACAATTAATTTGGTGTTGATTTAATAAAATCGAATGTTAATTTAGTATTGATTTAATGAATTGGTCATCAAATTGGATGCAATTGATTATTAACTTGATAAAATTGTCTGTGACGCCCAAAAAATCGGGGGTCCTTAATATAACAAAATTCGGACAGAGTCTCCTTTGTACAGGAAGCTCTACCCAAAGCACAATCTGAGTAATTATACTACATTGATCACACCGGGTCCATTTATGAATAAATATTGACCACACCGGATACATTTATAAGTAAACATTGACCACACCGTGTCCATTTCACATGTTTTTGATTTCCAATCCATCCTTTAACTATTCAATACATGTTTATTGAAGTTCTTCATATAAAAACATGTTTCCTACAAGCTCAACTACAATCATTTCACATATTTACATGCCACAACTAAGTATTACAAAATTTTACAAAAATACAAAATAAAGGGACATTCCGGCTTTCTTCATCCTTGAGGTCCCGTGTGAGGGCCTTCCACCAATGTATAACCCGCACCAGAAATATTTTTCCATAAAGGATGAGCCACATTCAATAGGATATCTCTTACAGAAGCTACTCCCCAACCTAAGTGTATATGAAATGTTCACATGCAACATTTAACAAGCAACTATCATTCCAAACAAGAACATGTAATTCAATGTTGGATTTCTGTCATGTCATGTCATGAAATGAGATGAGACTCACTCATGCACTTTGACCAAAGCCCTCACCGGCTCCCACAACACAATGCAGTGCCAATGTGTAATACAACCATTTATGAAATACATCCAATGATCATTTCAAAATAAAAGTCATGTTTTTATTATAAAACCAGATCATTGTTGGATGTTACACATCGAATGACTATTTAATAAAACCAAAATCATGTGTCTTTGTTGGGTAGTGGAGTTTTGGTCTCGCACCGCAGGTTCCGTACACCTATACACTTTTCCAAAATTACACCACAGGGGAGTGTATGAACCAGGTAGCCGAGTCTTGCACCCGAGAGAGAGTCTAGCCCTTCTTACTATACCGGGCACAAGTTTTTCATGCAACATGTCACTCAATCAGAACTTCGTTCCAACTTTTTCCTGAGCCCACATATCATCCATCAAGAATTGTGTTTGATCAACCATGCATACACATCCACACTCATGCCCAATGCCCATGAATGTGATGTCAACATCATGCCCACTATGCAATGAATGCTAAATGAGCAATTTCTACCATTTTATTGGTAACTATATCAAAAGCATGTAATTTCCACACTTATCACAATGCTAACATATCATAAGGCATATATTAACATTACATTTTCAATTGTATTTCACATCATAAGCATATGATTTCAATTCACCACACCATCCAAGTATGTTATCTTAAATTCATCAAAATAAAAACTTTAATCATTCAAGCCATTTTATCAAACACCTTCAAGGCACCACTCATGCAAACACATAACATGCCCAAAATTCCATATTTCTCAAAAAATTACATTAATCAATTTATAATACCCAATTAAAGATAAAATTTATTCTACCCATTTTCAATACCCATTTCACCAAATCAACAACAATAGGCAAGTGTAAAAATACATCTAACAACCTACCCATTCCATATTTCAAACCTAGGTTGGAAATAAACCTAAGTAGGAAGAAAACCCTACCTCTTGAAGCATAATATCAACGGTAGAACCTTCAAGAATATCACCCAAGTTCAAAAATCTTGACAAAATCTTGTCTCAAAAAATTTGGTGAAATTAGCTCTTTTTGGTTTGTAGACATAGCCCTCGACGAGAAGAACAACTTTCGTTCTTGGCTCGTGTTCATTTGAGCAAAGCTCAGCCCTAGATCGCAAGGAGAAAACTTGAGAAACCCTTGTTTTTCTCTTTTATTCCATCTCACTTTTCTAACATGAGAACCAGCAGATTTGTGGGAAAAAAATTTGATTTTCTTCCCCTTTTTATACTCCCTAATACTTGGTGTACAACGCGTCACACGTCCTCTTTTTTTTTAAGTCCGTTTTTATTCCGAAACCATTAAATTTTGGCTCGATTCAAGTTTTAAATATTTTTATTTCAAATTAATTTAAATTATTTTTAAAATTTTAAAATTTTAATAGAAATTTTATTTTTGAGTCACCTAAGACTCGATTGCCTCGTAAAACGTAAAAAGTTGACTATCTCGAAATTCGACAAAAATTGACGGAGTAGCTAGATTTCACGAGACAAATCCAATAGTGTAGTCCGTTTCGTCATCCGAGCTCTAAAAAAATTCAAGTTTATAACCCTTACTGTAGTAACAAATTACCGTTTTACCCCTTTTTATAAAAGTTCAGATTTTTACCCAGATTTTACATTGTTTGTCAATTTTGTATTAATTTGATGAAATTGAATTTTAATAAGTAAATTTGATGTTAATTTGATAAAATTTGAATTTTGAAATGGTAAAATTAATGGTCAATTTAATGTTAATTTGATGAAATTGAATTTTAATAAATAAATTTGATAGTGAATTAGATATTAATTTGATGAAATTAAATTTTGAATTTATGATAACTAATATTAATTGTAGAGATCTGAAAAGTGAGGATAAATTTTTCAATTTTGCCGGTAAGGCACTATTCATGCACCATTTGTCGGTAGGATACTACATATACATCATTTAGGTATAGGTCATGTTTAAGAGCATAATTTGAGTATGTAATATAAAAAAACATGCTTAGAATGTTAAAATACACATATTGTGTCAATTTGAGCCTAAACAGAAACAATTTTAAAAATTGGACAAAAAAGGCATCCCGGGTGGTCCAGGTGGGACTCGGCCACTAGCTAAATTTTTTTTGAAAATTTTCATTTAAAATAATTTTAAGAATTTTGGTTAAAATAAAATATCGAATTGAGGCATTTCGGAACGAGTTGTAGTGTAACAAGTCTCGAACTCATCAAGGGCAAAAGGTTATTTTGCACTTTTACCCCTCCACTATAAATATAGCCTCCTTAGTGTAAAAATATCAGTTTTTGGACTAGGAAGGAGTAGCACACGTTCATGGAGAAAAAATGAATAAAAGCCCTAGGTTCTTCAAGTTTCAAGCCACCAAAACTCATTCCTAGGCCAAGATTTTTGCAAGATTTTCTTCTAAGAAGTTGTTCCTTTCAACAAGGGCTATATTCTCACTAATCGTTTTGGTTGTGCAGTGAACACAACTCCCTCGATTTGAGAAAAACTATTTTAGGTATGATATTTTGCTAAGTTGGAAATAGATTTAAGTTTTCTTGCCTTTCTGTGTGTTGATTGAATGATTTAAGTGTTTCCTTGATGTTAGAAAATCACTTAGGTGGTAGTTTCATTGAAAATGTAGAGTTAGTAGTTTAAGTACTTTTGTGTTCTTTGAGTTTTTTGACAATTTGTTACTATAATAAAGGTGTACCTTGCTTATGTGTTGATTTATTATATTCTAGCTTATATTCATGTAGACAAACTCTTGTGGTTTGAGAGTTATGATTTTCTCCATGAGTTGGTAGTTTGTGTATTTATTATAATTCATTCCATGTATTTGTAGTTTCTTTAAGAAATTGTGAAAGTAATGAATATAAAACTTGATCATATGTTTAATTCATTGAATTGTGCCTCACATTCATGTAGACAAAGTGTTGTGAATTTGAAGTTATGCTTTAATTTATGAATGAGGCATATTTTAAGTTATACGCCACGTGTTTGATAAAATGTTTCATAGAATTCACATTGAGAAAAATCAAGGTATTTTGGCATACATGAATCCTTGGAACATAGTGTAGGTTGAGCACTTGGTGCTATGCATTATGAGGGTGTAGATCCTGTGGTGAAAAACCCAAAATTTGGCCAATGACAATACTCAGGGGCTGACGGGGGCAGACCATGAAGGGAGACATGGGTGGCATAGAGTTGCATGAGTGTGTTATACATATTGACATTGAATAGCATTGAGGGATTACGGAGTTGAAGCTTTTTAAATGTAAATTTGTACATGTCACGCCTTAAATTTGTTCACAGCATTAGCACTTTGTCATACCAGCCGTTGAGTTGACCTATTCATGAGATATCATATTACAGATGAGGCTCCCGGTACTTGAGACTTGAGGAAGTCTTAAAAGAAGGAAGGGAAAGAGACTTGAATGGATATTTGGCCCTTGGGCATATTTTGTATGTATGGGCATAAGCCCAAATAACTTGTATTTCAATTTAAAAAAGTAATGTATTATAGACCTTGTGTCATTTTAAAGTGTAAAGGTGTAAACCCAATTGATATGTAGGATATCTTTATGTAATGAGTATCATGTGGATATTGAGACAACTAGATGTGTATGTTGAAAATAAAGGAAGTATATTTAATTTACATGGATTGTAGTCACTGAGTGAGGGTGGGTTGTGATATAATTATGCACATGAAATATTGTGAATATTAGGTGAAAAAAGGCTTGGAAAACAAAGGAGGTTATGTTGCAATTTATGAAAAATTAAAAGACTTGCTAAGTGTGTAAAACATTTTTTAAATAGGTCGGAAGGATGTCAAAAGGGGGGGTTTAGAAACCTTGAAGAAATAGGCTAAAAATGGAAGGAAAGTGGCTTGAAAAACTTAGGGAAAAAAAATAGAAAAACGTGGGAAATGAATGAAAAATTAATTTATCCAACCTAATGATCTTTCATTTACTTTTCTTCTTCCTTTTTACTCACTCCCCGGGTTTGTGGAAATTCGGGGCATGACATTAATTTAGTGCAGATTTAATGAATTGGATGAAATTGAATGTTAAGTTCATAAAATTTAATGTTAATTTGATAAAATTGGGTGTCTGTATGGTGTTAAATTTTTGAAACTATAAATAAATTAAATTGAAAGCTAATTTATTTTTAATTTGATGCAATTTAATTGTAATTTGATGAAATCAAATGTTAATTTGTTGTTTATTTAGATGAAATTAAATTTTAAAATTTGAAATTTCAATGTTAATTTGATAAAATTGACAGTCAACTTGGTTTTATTCAGATGAAAATGAGTTTTAACAAATAAAATTTAAGGTGGGTTTATTATTAATCTGATGAATATGAATTTTAAATTGATGAAACAGAATGTTAATTTGGTATTAATTTGATGAATTAGATGAAAATAAACATTAAATTCATTACTTTTATTCGGAATATATTTATAGAATGAATATTATTATTTTTTAGAACATATCAACATTATTATTCGGAATATATCAAAATTATTATCTTGTTATCTCCAAAATATTTGCGATCTATCCGAAGATCTTGTGATCTAGCGCAAGGTTGCAGTAGTCTCTCCCAAAAAAATTTAAAAGCAATAAGTTCATGATCGGTCACAAATGTATATGATTGATCACAAGTCACTAGAGTGAAATTTAGTAAAATTATGGACAATTTATTACAATTAAGGGTAGATTTACAACATCAGTGAAAAATTTACAATAATAGTAGACAAAGTTACAACATCAATGGACAATTTACTACAATAGTCGACAAAGTTTAACCATCATTTGAAGTACCATCACAAAATCAATGGGTTTGTGATCAATCAATAATATTGATTGATCAATCAAGTAGTTGTAAGGCCCCAAAATCCACCCTAGGAGGTATTATTATCTATACCCTTCATATAATGAGAGCAACTAACAAAATCCATAAATAAACGAATTTCCATTTATCATCCATAATAATTAAAACATCATCCAAAATAATTATGCCAAACTATGGCGATTACATCCCAAAATCAACTATTATCTTGCCGCGGAATAAAGAAAATATTAACCTTAACATTATCTCAAAATGTGCCCCCAATCTAGAAGATAAGGGAAATAGCTCTAAATATCCAATTTGGGATCCCCGTTCCCATCAATATGGGCTTCCCAATCCACTTGGTCCTCAACTCTGAGTTTTTTCTCTAAACCTGTAACGACCTATATATAAATTAATCATTGACATGCTAATTAGGTCATCAATTATAATTCTATATAATTATTAATTATTTAAAAAAGTTCAAATAAATAAATATGTGACACCCCAAAAACTAGGGGTCCTTAATTTAACAAAATTTGGGCAGAGTCTCCTTTGTACGGGGAGCTCTACCCAAAACTCAACCTGTACAATATACATTAACACGACCCATCCGAGGCCCGATATAACACAATGACCGCACAGGGTTCATTCATGAGTAAAAATTGACCACACCAGGTCCATTCATCCACCTAAGTGCACGTGCAATGTTCACATTCAAATATTCATATTCACATTAACATTCCAAGTAAGAATATGCAATTCCACATTGGAATTCTACCATGTCATGCTATGAAACGAAATGAAACTCACTCATGCATCATAACTCGAGTCTTCACCAACTCCGACCACACAATGCAATGCCAATGTGTAATAAAATTCGTCATTGATGAATAATATCAAATGATTACTTTGAAATAAAAATCATGTGTTTATAAACCAAAACTTATTGGATGTTGAACCTCTAATGATCATTTCATAAACAAAACCATGTGTCTTTACGGGTAGCGGATTTTGGAATCACACCGCTGGCTCCGCAAGCCTACCTACACTTTTTGGACTTTCACCGTCGGAGTGTATGAACCAGTAACCGGGTTTTTCACCCAATAGAGTGTCTAGCCCTTCTTGCTATACCCGACACAAGTTTTTCATTTCATGCAATCGTGCAACTCTGTTGAACCTTGGTCCAACGGTACCGAGCCCACTTATCAATCACCAAATGTGGTGTTTGCTTTCGACCATGCACTCACACCCATGGAATGCGATATCTCCGTGCATATGCAATGTAATGTATCATTGCATGTCAATGTCATGTCTCATATGTAATGAACGTCACATGGACAACTTAAATCACACATTTCATCATGTATCATGGACAATTATATCATACGCATATAACCTCCACAAACTTATCATAATGTCAATATATTAATACACATATATCAACATTTTATCTAACAACAACAACCAAGCATGTCATTACATAATCAAGCAATAACACCCTTAATCCTCGAGACATAATGTAAACATATAATATGCCCACAAAAAGCCCACATAATAGCCCCTAAACAAGCCATATAACGGCCCCGAAACAAGCCATAAAATAGCCTATAAGCAAGCCATAAAACAGCCCCTAGACAAGCCATAAAACATTCCACAATTTCAACCCAAAACAGTCACAATTTCAGCCCCTAAACAACCATAAAAAAATAGTCCCTAAATAGCCACATAACAGCCTCCTAAATCAACCCAAAAGGTAGGAATAAAACCAAAGTAGGAAGAACCCTATCTCTTGTAGCATGTAGGAAGTAGTAGAACTTCCAAAAACACCAACCAAAGCCCAAGAACCTTTGATTCCTCCAAAGTCCCCTCTTGGATCTTCGGTGAAATTCACTTTTCTTGGTACGTAGACGTAGCCCTCGTTACGGTGATTGACTTTAAATCTTGGTCCGAGTTGATCCGAGCGACGGAACTTTGAAGATCCGAGGTAGGAAGCTTGAAGAACTAACTTGTTTCTTCTCTTTTCTCTCTCTCTCTCTCTCTCTCTTTGGCCGGCCAAGGGGCCTGAATAATGAGATATTTCTCTCAAAATTCAGATATTTGGTCAATATGTATAGTCGCAAATGTGCAGTCCAGGACGCAACGCATATTTCCTATTTTTGGGTCCGTTTTTCGTCCCAAACGATTCATTATTTTTCGGTTTAAGTTTAAATTAATTTTATTTAAAAATTTCAATCCTAAGGAAATTTTATAAAACTTGTTTTTGGGGACATTTAAAGGGTCATTCGCCACCCAGTCGTCTCGAATCACGTGCAAAAACTCGACTATCTCAGAATTTGATGAAATTTGACAGGATGACTAGTTTTTGCGATACAAATCCAACAGCGAAGTCCATTGTGTCATACAAGCTCTAGAGAATGCGTATTTCAATTCCGTATTATAGTGACAAATTACCATTTTACCCTTTATTGGAAAAGTTTAAAATTGTTCTCAGGTTTTACAAAATGGACCTCCAATATTAATTCTTTACGTTGAAATGAGAAAATTAACTATAATATAGGTCATGTTTCACGTTAAAAATAAATAAATAAATAGATAAACGTAATGTCCAAATGATATAATAAATGGTTAAAATGATGTATTTTTATATATATATATAATGCATGTATGAATGTATAATTAAGCATGTTTCAAATAAAGCGGGAGATTTATAAGAGTGACAAGTGTAAGTTAAAAAAATAAAAATTATTTGGACAAAACATAGACATTTGTCCATGCTGATGTTAACTTTGTTACCTCATCAATGATGTGAAGAGTGGTGAAAATAGTTATAAATAGCATGCCTTGTGGCCTTTAGAACAACAGAAGGAAGAGAGAGAGAGAGAGAGAGAGAGAGAGAGAGAGGAAGAGAGGAAGAAAGAAAGAAGAAAATATGAGATTTTGGGGTCAAAAATTGAGTGATGATTTCAATTCAAATCACTACTAAATCTACCTATTGATTCACAGTATTTCAATTTCGCATCTATTGAATTCATTGATGGATTTGAGGTACGAGGTAGTATACAATTTACTTTTATCTTTTAAATCTCTTTGTAAAAAGTGTCATTTGATTCTCTGAAATTTGTATTCCTATTGATTATTCTAATTGATACTAAATTCTGTCAATTTTATCAATTGACCTGTACATTGGGCTAAATATTTTGGAATTAAGTGGTACATGCACAAACTGTACTTGGGGCATAATTGGTGAATGTTATTATGGCCCTTGCGGGGTGCAATTGTGATTATAGTCATGCGGGTTGTAATAGTTCGATATGAGTATGAAATTTAAATGCCTAAGTGTCACTTGTTATGTCACCAAGATAAACCAAATATGAGGTTATGTTTGATAGAAATTGAAGCTATGTGACTTATCGAATTGGATTCTTGATTCTTTTATCTATGATTGTCTATCGATTGAATTATTTGATATTTGATCATTCATATTTTTCTCATTGAGCATATTTTTTCCTGTCATATTGTATACTTCCCCACTCTTAATATTTTTTTTCAGGATAATTTCTGAGGGAATGACCAAAGTTGATATTTGAGGAAAGATGGATGAATCTTGATATAATTTTAAATTTTTATGGATATTTGGAGATCAAAATTGTAATTATAAATTTATTGAGATAATTAGAGCTTTGTCCCTGTGTTCAAAGATATTTGTGGTTTATTGTGATCAATTGATTTACTCAAGTAACGCATCCAAGAAACTGGGGCATTACAAAGTGGTATCAGAGCTTAGGAATTAGGTCTTATATAGGAACTGTAGAGAAATGAGTGTACCACTATTGGAGATAGTTAGAAAACATGTGTGGTGACAAAGAAATTATTTTTGTATCATGAATTTTGGATGTCATAGAAAGTATTAGTGTATTTTGGTTTAAAAGGTATGAAAGTAAAAGACTTCAACGTATGACGATTTATGATGTTATAATTTTTTTTAGGTTATGTCAATTTTCATTATTTTGCCTGACCCTTAGTTGCTTCACTTTTTGAAGTCTAGGATGTGTGGTAATTCAGTTTTGTTGCTTGAAGATAAGGTCAACTATGACATTCTTTATATAATTTTTGTTAGGTGAAGTTATTGGAATTGATAGATATTTTAAGAATTCAAGAAAGATTAGAAATTTTGGTTTGATGGTAAAAACTTTGAGATGGATATATCTTCCATGAAGGTGACTAAGATACTATAATATAGTACAATGCTCAAATACAATCAATTGGAGGAGTATGATCAAAATCATTAAGGATTGGTGTCGGTTTTGAAATATGAGTAAAAATTGTGATTTTGATTTTGAGTGGATTGGAGGTTGTTTGGTGACCATGTATTTGATTATCGATAGTAGTTTGGAATTAATATGGATAGTTGGCTAGTATTAATTTGGGTAGAATTAAATTTTAAGTGACGAATTAATTTTTGTACAATTGAGTTATAAGAATTATTCAGAAAGAGTATGATTGTAGGATCGTGGTGCAATAATTGATGAGTTATATTAGATGACTTTCCTTGAAGATTGATTAATAATGACATGGTAAACCTTTGAAGGGAAAGAAATATGGAGTAAGAAAATTAGTAATGACATGAAAAGGTAAGAGGGATTAGACTACGTGTGAACGTTATAGGTCAATAACTCTCTAAAGTACATGGAAGGTGTTATCTTTGGGGGCAAAGCATGAACTAGTTCGGTTCTTATGTGATTGTATTTTGTGGTATTTGTAGTTCACAATATTTAGACCATCTAAAGCTAGTGATAATTGGGAATTCCTTGGTTGAGTGTGAGGCTGATAGTTAAGTTGTACTCATGGACTTTAAATGAAAATGGAGATCAAGGGTATGGACTAAAATTTTGAAGTCTCGTGCCAAGGAAACCTACAAAGTTTAATAAATTTTTGGCCCTTAATATTGTTGGACTATGGAGCATAGATGTTCAAAAATTTGAGATCATTTATATTGAGCGACTAATAGAACTAAGATGATGTTCAATATTCAACATAAACTCTTATCGTGGTGTCGGATCTTTTAATGTCGTTAGAAGTTAAATATTATAGAAATATAGAAGTTTATATCTTGCCATTTTCAATCCATCATTAGGTTTCATATTGATAGGCCGCAGTTGAGAATTGTTGGTATTGAAGATTGTAAATTTTTGAAAATAGATCTTTGTCGTTGGTTGTGATGTTAAAAGGATATAATATGGTAGATCAATGCAGAAAATTACACATGGTGGTTTTGATATTAACAGAAGAATGGGTAATTAAGTTTCAATCAAAGTATGAGATTACTCTATTAGCCGGTGAATGGTTATCACTCATGGATCATGAGAAAATTTTAAGGTTATGGTAATTAGAGGTGTGGAATTGAAGAATTATTTGGACCCTTAGGAATATTTGATAGTTGAAGAAATATTAAGGTGCTAGATTGAATCATGGGGACTTAAGAGTTTCGTAAAATGTGTTGTAGTAAGCTTGGACGTCAGGAAGCTATAACATTTTGCTACGGGTAATTACTTGAGGCGCTTTCTTGTTCCCATAACAGCATTGAACATCTAACTATTGGGAGATAATAATGACTTTTAAATTGAAATGGGCATTCGGTGACGGCCCAACACTCGAAGACAATATTTGACAATAATTCTTATTAGAAAGTCGAAAAAAGATATAGGATAGATCGAATTGGTTAAAAATGTTGAGGTATTATGATAGTTTTAAAAGTATTAATCGAGGGATCTGCATGCATCTTATACTTATGAGAGATAACCCCATAAGAATTTTTATTGGTTGTTAGTTTTGATTATAATGGAAAAAAAAAAGTGAATTGGAAGATTATAATTAGTATCAGAGTGTGGAATGAAACATTTGGTTATTTATATTATTAGGGTTAACCATTTGGTTATGATTACACGGATGAAGGTGAAAAGTATAATTGAAAAGTAAAAATCAATTTCTTGGATAACTAGGTGTCTAGTTTGAAAATTAGCACTATTCGCAATCTTGTGGTGTTCACCAAATCACAACGACTTTAGGTTTGTCATAAGATTTAATGCTATATAGTGGATTTAAATAGAGGATATTTTATACAAGAATGAAAACGAGAGTTTTTCAAGACTTCTTGTTTGATTCTTTATTGGTAATATTGAAACGTTAAAATATTGTGACGATAATACTGAGTGTATGTGAAAATTCTCTAAAGATTGATAATAATATTTGATTAGGTATGAAAAGTATATGAAGTAAGCGTGGTTAAGAACTTGGGTGGATAGGGTCATGCATCTCTTGCGACGGGTCATGTCATGAATCATGCCATGTCTTGAATTGTGCACTCTAGAGTAGTATGGATGGCAACATGGTGGATAGGAGCATGAGACAAGAGTGTCATGGTAACTTGAATGACTATAATACCAAGAATTCAATGATTACCATAGGTGACGAGTAAACAATGAAATCAGCGACTTAGTAGTAAATTGTGGTGAGAAATAAGTTTTGGTAGTTGCACACGGTTATTGGAAAAGTTTGATAACTTAAAAAGAATGTGAATTTGGGGATTTATAATAAGTCTGACAATGAGGCAAATACGGGAAAATCTGAGGCGTTATCATGGAACATGAAGAAACATTATAAGAATGAAATTGAAGGGAAGAAATGTGGTGGCATGAATGGACTTAGAAATATTTTAATTAACCGTAATACTTGTAATTTGAGATTGGTGGATTGGTTGATTATCAGCCTATATAAATATGTGATGGTGAAGATAGTGAATTCACAAAAGAAACTATAACATATATTCTTATGTTGGTAAATAGAGTTCACTTGGTTGGGTTGGTGGTTAACAATTGAGACATAGACGAGGGAGCCTAAGTTTTGAGGACGAAACTTATTTTAAGGGCGGTGGATTGTGAGATCCCATATTTCATATTTCTTATAAATTATATTAACTTGATAGTATTTTTTAAAATGATTAAAATGATGAAAGAAACTTCGAATTGTTGTTAAATGAACAGTCGTGTAAGTTTGAGGTACCGGCGTATTGACTTTTGAGTCAAATTTAATTTTTGGAGGTGTTTAAAGTTGATAAGGGTAACTAAATAAATTTATTAATTTTTTTAGGTCAAAATAACAATACCATTGAATCTAAGAGGTCCAAAAATTTTGGAATAGAAATTTAGCACATATAGTGGTTCAAAAGGGTAAAAATTATAATTCTGGCATTTTGGGTATAATTTGCCTTGGATTTGTATAGAACTCATAAAAATAAATTTTTTTAGCCTAAAATAACATTTAAAATGGATCCGGAATGTCGAAAAACCTTAGGGTAGTCATACGGATCAAATTGGAGAAGTTTTGAGGTAAAACCGTAATTTTGGAAAAAAATACATTTTTTTTGGTCCTGTAAACAATACCCATCGTGAATTTCAGCCCTTATGACCCCAAATTTGGCCTATTTCTCTCATTTTTCTTATATCTCTAACCCAAACCTCCTCCACCCACTTTAGAACTAAAGAGAGAAAGAGAGAAGAAGATGGAAAAGAGGCTCTATGGCTTGGGCTTGGCCTGAGAATCTTGGAGATTAAACTTGGAATTCTTGATTCTTAGGTGGGGTTTTCCTCTCTCTTTCATTTACATTGTGCATCTCATGTACTTTGTTTAGCTAAATCTTATTATGTGTTTGATGGCAAAATACTTGTTATAAACCTTGATTTAATGTTGAGTATGCCATGAATTATGAACCCACATGCATAGAAATGATTTTATTGTTATGAGTTTGAAACCCTAGTTTGATTTTAGTTATGAGTATTTGATTAAACTTATGATTTGGGAGTTTTGAAGTATGGTATGATCTTGTACATAATATATATGGCTTATTCTCTTGGAAACGGAAATAATTTTTGTGTTGTGGATTTGAAACCCTAGCTTGATGTTAGTTATTAGTATTTGACTTAACTTATAATTTAGGGGTTTTGAAGTATGCTATAATTTTGTACATAATATATATGACTTATTCTATTGAAAATGGTTATGTTGCTTTGAAAATGTAAATTTTTAGATTTGAATCTACTACATGTTTGATAAAATGTCAAGGTTAAGACATGTGTTTTCAAAAGAATTTATGGATATAGAAAATAATGATTTTTAAAAAATGTATGCTCGATACTAACAAGTAGAGGGTTAGTAGATGGTTGGGGCCCATTTAGTGGGTTGCTAAGACGGCTACTAATCGTAAGGGGTTTGGTTATGGTAGTGGTTTCCGTGATGACCTATGTGGCGTCACAAGTTGTGTCCTACACGTTCCCCTTGAAAAGTAAGAAGGTCGATGAGACTCTAGGGTGCAA